>MU690596.1:64908-90828 GCA_026770625.1 Nicotiana glauca
AGACAGAAACATATAACATAAATCAAGACGCGAATAACATCCCTGATGCTCGATGATATACATGTGGCAACAACTGTGCAAAACAAGCAGGTCCAATCCGATACAGAATACACATTCTTATTAAGCTCAAAATAATCCCAAACCAAATTTCGATCTTCCTCAAGCATGTATTAAACCTTCAAAAAGTCTTTAGCAACCTTTTCATATCAACTACCATCAATCATCCAGCATAAAATAAACAAAAAGTTTACTGACCTTTCATTACCATGACCTTGAGCATGGAATCTGCAGTCAACCCATCAATCCCCCAGCATAAAATAAAATCTCCACCTTTACATGATTTCCTCTTGAATTTGCTGAAGTTTGGATGAAATTTAACTTTAGAATTAAAAGACCTATGATGTAAATTAGATATGGAACGGGATGGGAGCTAGGTCTCAGAAATCGAAGAGAGAGAGAGAGAGAGAGAGAGAGAGAGAGAGAGAGAGAGAGAGAGAGAAGATGTTATTATATCTGAATAAATATGTACAATACGATTGTCATAATACTTATACTTCAGTTGAATGATGGAATCTATACTGCTAACTACCACTCACTTCTGCTAAATTCTTATAACAAACTGTAACTAACTTCTACCAGTACTAACTAACTCTACCAACTCAGTTTCTTCTCAAAGCTCAATTCTGCAATTGCATCATTTTGAGCCGAAGGTCTATCGATCGAAAACAGTCTTTCTACCTCGACAGGTAGAGATAAGGTCTGCATATACAATACCCTCCCTAGACTCCACTTGTGAGATTATACTGAGTATGTTATTGTTGTTGTAGTATGTAAAGTCCGAATCAAAATATTGGATTCAGATGACACTACCACTGTACATCTGGCGATGATGTGCAACCTCTAAACTAACTTTTACAATGCAAATAGTTTTTAGAGAAATTACCAGCTATGTTCATTTATAAATAACTCATTACAAAAATTGGCCAATTGATAAATATTACTAATATTAGCCAAATTAGTCAATTAGATATTTATAGCAAAAAAATATCAAATTTTTGCTTTGTTTTGAGTGGTGTTATTAGAATAGATTGGGCACAACTTAAGGAGCTTGAATCTCAGTTTTGGGATGATTTGGTGAAGTTTTGAGGTGGTTTGAATTGAAAATTCGAAGTAAAAGCTAAACATGAAAAAAAAAATGTGTATCACACAGTGTATCATTTGTGTATAACATATGTATCATATTTGTTTCAATTGTGTATCACATGTATATCCATGTATACCTGTGTGAGAGATACATGTGTCGCAGAAGACTTTTTTAAACTCGATTTAACTACGAATTTTGATACAAATCCAGTCCAAATCACCTCCAATCTTCCTCAAATTTTGTATAGTGATTTATCTATATATTTTCAATGAATTTCAACTATACCCATTGAAAAAGTTCATTTTTGTTTAGATTTTTGGAATATTGCTCTGATGGTAAGCAACCCCCACTTCCAACCGAGAGGTTGTGAGTTCGAGTCTCCCCAAGAGCAAGGTGGGAAGTTCTTGGAGGGAAGGATGCCGGGGGTCTATTTGGAAACAGCCTCTCTACCCCAGGGTAGGGGTAAGGTCTGCGTACACACTACCCTCCCCAGACCCCACTATGTGGGATTATATTGGGTTGTTGTTGTTGTATTTGCTATCCTGTCCATGAAATTTCCTTTCCGTCTTGTATATAATATTGCTAATCACGCTTAAAAATATAGAATGTGATTTTTGCATGTGATTCTTTGATAGAAAGAACCCTATTATTTGGTTTTTCAATTTTTGTTGGCTAGTTTTAGTAAGTTTATGACTAATGGCTAGAGGTTGGTAAGTTAAAATTTATTTGGGACATTTGTGTAAGTTTCCCTAGTTTTTACTTGTCTTGATTTGTAGATGGGCTCCCTCGCACACACAAACACTTTATGAATGTTTTACTAATTAGAGAAAATTTAAAAATTATTTCTAACCAAAAGTTGGTTTAACTATATTAATTAATTAGCTGCTGATTGAATGTCTCGCCTCAATCTCTATCACGACTGTGCTAATATAGGTATTCTTTTAATTATTTTACTTGAAGAGCGTATTCAAGGATATATATATATATTATGATATAATATTAGCATTATTAAGTGGACGAACGTCATAGTTCTCATATTAATTAAGAGGAGAATTAGTTCCTTAACTCATAAAATAAGAAAATAATTCACACGTACACTAACAATCAAGAATGTAGTCAATATATAGAGCTACGTCAAACGGGAAAGGTATTTATTGTAGAAGATTTTAATAAGCAATAATAATTAGTTAATAATGTAGAAACTGAGGAGTAAATTGACCCTGAATCTTGCTTAAGTATGGAATTTGGGAATAGACTTTTTCTACCAACAACAGTAGCTAGCAAATCCCATGTTGCATGTATAAACCTAGAAATATATAGAGGAAGTCCAAAGTTCTGAAATTACTAATTTTTAATTAAAGGAAGTCCACTTTCTTGCCGGTAACATACAAACTATATCTGAGAAAAAAAGAGGATATTCTTTAATTTAAAGGAAGTACACTTTCTTGCCAATAACATATAAATAAAACTATACATAAGATGAAAAGATGACCTAACTGCTTACACTAGGAAGTCATTAAACCAATTGATTGTATAAAAAATAAACTTACACTGTTTGGCTAAGCTGTCGAAATCTGCTTATTTTGAAAAGTATTTTTTTTCTGAAGTACTTTTGAAAAAAATTTGTTTGTATTTGACTAATTCATTTAAGAAGTACTTTTTGCAACATTTGGTAAATAAATTGTGTTTGACCAATTTTTCTAAAAAGTGCTTTTGAGTGTCAAATTACCAAAAATGATAGTACCAAGGTCTTATAATTCTTTTAAATAGAAAAATTAACTTAAATATTTATCGTAAGAGACTTTTATTAATTTTTTTATTTTATTTGATTAAAATATAAAGCATAAAATAAACAAACATATTAAAGATTTAAATCAATTTACATGTATAGTTATATCAAAGCATATGATATTATCTAGTATAATTATTTATTGTTATATGATGATTTGAATACTTAAAATAACATCATTCAGTATAAATTAGACGTCTATCCATATTTACTATATACTGATAATCCATCATAAAATAATAAGTAAAGTACTTACACATGATAATAGTTTTCAACAATTTCATCTCTACTTCTATCACATAACGTCTCCATATTCGTAGAAGACATGCCTCGCATTTCTAAAGGAATATCAGAAAGCTCATCTCCTTCATCAATATCTGCAGTAATGTCTTCATAGCATAATAGTTGGATTTTGTATCGATAGAAAAATATCATGGGATAAAATGATGTATAGCCATGGTAGTTGTAACGAGATGATTCTAAGTGTCAAACTTGAAAGATGGCATTGAGCATAAAATACAAATAATTTTAAATAAATAAAAAAATTATAAAAGAAATAGTTAAGTATGCTTAAATTCTAATTCAAAGCGTAACTAATTATTAACAACACATAACGTAGAATTTATTTATTTATTTTTTAAATTAAATTTTAAAAAATATTAGTTATTACCTTACCTTACTAACTTTGTCCCAAAATGTCAAGTGACCTATTGTGAGGCTGCCACTTGACTTAATGTGGATGCATTTTCTTCTTCTTGATAATATATAGATAGATTATGCAATGCTATTGTAAATTTATTACCTATTTGTAGGTTATTTTTACGAATTAGATTTGATAACTATTTTAAAGATTCGGGAACTAATGACATATGATAGAAGAAATTATAAATAAGTATTTGTAGGAAGAGAACTGATAATCCAAACAAGGATGCAGATAATTTTCTTTAGTGTGAAAAGAGAAGAAGATAATTTGGAAAATTACAAACATTACACAAAGAAAAAATTAAAAACAAGAAATGTCAATAAAAATTTTGGAAAGTTACGATATGATATATATATATATATATACATATATATATGATATCTTTAATTTTAATAATGGTAAAAACTCTAAACAAAAATAAAAAGAAAAAACTTAAAGTAATAAGGAATATTTTGAAAAATATAAATTTACGGTGAGGATAATTTTGTCTTTAATAAATTAAGTTTCTACTTCTGCTTCTTGGAAGAAGTTAAAATTTTCTGCTTCTTCCCAAAAGCAGAAAAATTATTTTTGCTGCTGGCCAAAAGTACTTCTCTGTATTGGTCAAAAGCACGAATTTGGGTAAGGATAGTTTTGTCTTTAATAAATTAAGTTTCTACTTTTGCTTCTTGGAAGAAGTTAAAATTTTCTGATTCTTCCCAAAAGCAGAAAAACTGCTTCTGCTGCCGGCCAAAAGTACTTCTCTGTATTGATCACGAAATTTTTAAAAAATACATTTTAGGGGAAAAAAGTATTTTTGGCCTCTCAGAAATTTGGCCAAACAGGCTCTTAGTATTCCTACCCTTAAATTTTTTATTTAATATTCCTCCATTCATCTTTAATCGTCTTTTTCACGCCCCTTAATAAATAATAGTTGTAGTATATATTTTACCTTATAACCCCTCATAATAACAACATTTCATGGAGTCTCGGCTTATAAACCCTCATAATAATAGCATTTCATGGAGTCTCGGGTAATAATTTTATAAATGAGTAATTAATGTTAAGGATAAAAAAAGAAAAATAAATTATCTTTCTCTTGATTCGCTAAAATGGATAAGTAAAAATAAAAATATATTTTTAATATAGTAGGCAAGTAAAAGTGAACAGACAGTATTTAGAACAACAACAATTATAACAAAACCACTTAAATCACATAAGTTGGGTTTGAAGAGAATATATATATATATATATATATATATATATATATATATATATATATATATATATATATATATATCTTGTGACAGTAGATAAGTTATTTCCGATAGACCATCGGCTTAAAAAAAACATATTAAAACAGTTTTAAAAATACAATTGTGGAGAAGCCATAAAAAATAGTAAAAACAAAATATAGCAGTGGAGAAGCCACGAAAAAAAATAGAAACATTAAAAAGACAGTAAGAAAACCCAAACAAAAGAAATATACGCATGAAAATATCCGAATAATAATAGAAGTATATTTCAAGATATAAAATGAATACTTAGAATTTAAGGTTGATGAAAATTTAACAAACTTTTAAAGTGATTCCACCGAGACAAGCAGTACGCCTTGTGTCTGGTCATTGTCGTGAGTCATGCCTCAACTATTTTTAATAAATATTTAAACAGATTTAAAATACAAAAAATATAGAAAATAAATTAACAATTATAACATTCAAAATATTAAATATATACACGTCAATTTAGCAATAATAGTAGGTATAAAATTAATATCTTAAACATATTATATAAGTTGTTACACTAGAAAATATAAAGTAAAACAATTTAAGGTAAAGTCCACATCTAAGTGAGTTCCAATTTCTTTCTTGTAATTAATTCCTATAAGCAATAAAAATGTTATATAAAATTATACTTGGAGAGTGAGACCAACTCAAATTACAACACTTAGTAGTCAACTAGTCATAGATTTTGGAGTAGTAAAATCAAGTAATTAATTCAAACTGTTACTATCAATTAAATATTTAAATTATACACAAATAAAAATGTACATCTCTACCTACGAATATTCGGTATTTTACTCTTATAAATATAACCTTTTCTGTTCAACTAAACCCCCAAGAAATCAAAACAAGCCTTGAGAATATGAGTCAAGCCTTTAAAATCGACTTCCAAATTTGCGAAGAAATCGGCCGTGGTAGATTCGGTACCGTCTACCGCTGCTTTTCTCCGGTCACCGGTCATTCCTTTGCCTGTAAATCCATTGAAAAATCCCGCCTCCTCGATTCCACCGACCGTGAGTGCCTCGAAAAGGAGCCTAAGATTCTCCGGCTCCTTTCTGGTAGCCCAAACATTCTCAAAATCCACAAAATCTACGAAGATGAAAACTTTCTTCACATTGTAACCGACCTCTGCCCAAACAACGATCTCTACGAGCGGGTTTCTACCGGACCGTTATCGGAACGGGCCGCTGCTAATATTCTGACCCAATTAATTTCCGCGATTCATCACTGCCACAAAATGGGGGTGGCCCACCGCGATATTAAGCCGGATAATATCCTTTTTGATTCGCAGGACAGGTTGAAATTAGCTGATTTTGGATCTGCGGAGTGGTTTGTTGGGTGTGAGGAGGGGTTGATGAGTGGGGTGGTGGGTACGCCGTATTACGTGGCGCCGGAGATTTTAATGGGGAAAGAATACAATGAGAAAGTTGATGTGTGGAGCGCCGGTGTTATTTTGTATATTATGCTTTCTGGAGTTCCTCCTTTTTACGGCGAAACTCCGACTGAGACATTTCAGGCTGTTTTAAGGGCAAACTTGAGATTTCCCACTCGGAATTTTAGGTCGGTTTCGCCTGAAGCTAAGGATTTGTTGAGGAAAATGATCTGCAAGGATGTTTCTAGAAGGTTTTCAGCAGAACAAGTGCTAAGTATGTATTTTTAGTTTTATTTTTCTAGCTTTTAATTTAGTTTGACTTTTGGTCAACTCCAGCTGATTTTGATTTTATTTTTCTTATATGCACAGGACACGAATGGGTAATCAATGGAGGAGAGACAAGATCAATGGCTGATTAAAGTGCAAATCTGTTAAGCTTCTGCTGTACATACTATGAGGAAAATAAAAAGAAATAAAAATTTGCTGCTATATATGTAAAAATTCCATGCTTTCCCCACCTTTATATGTTTTTGGAATATCAGAGGTTGAGGGAGAGAGGGAAGTATTTGTGCTTTTATCCTTCAGTTTTGTTTAGAGAAGCACTTCTATGTAATAAAGTTTGCTCTGCTTTTATAATGCTATGTGGATCTTTAAGGAAAATTTCTGCTTATATTTGTGTTTGAAATCACATTTACAAAGCTCCATCCTTTCCTCTTTATCTTCGTGTAATTTTATTTTTACCTTTTTAAAATAATATATTCGGTTAAACTTGGCAACATTTAGTCGGCGATTGGATATAAGAATTGTAAAATTTCGGTAAAAAGTAAGAATTGTTTTTGAATTTTAAATAATTTTTTGGAACTTTTGAAATCTGAAATTCAATTTGAAGTGAAAATTATACATTTTTATGCCAAACACTGATCCTGAAAATTTTTTTTAAAAAAAATCCAAAAAATAAGAAATTTTCTTTCTGGCTAAACGGGCCCTTAATATAAGGGTGATCCTTCCACATTCATTGGTTATTTTTTTTGACTTGTATACAACTAGATGGAAATTGTTGTAAAAGGGTGTAACTAAGTTTTGTTCTTTGCTTTATTGATGTGGAAATATCGAAAATGTTTATATGTTTTTCTTGACATTAAGATAAAGGAAAAGGGATCCCTTTTAATTTTCTAGAAAGACATGTTATTAGCATATACTTTTGTGTCTAGATTCAAGAAGAATGGAGAAGGAAAAGGACTTGGGAAGGTACGGTAGAGTGTACTGATCAATTTGGCATCCACCAATCAAGGAATGGGACCATATTGCTTTTGTAGAGGTAAAAATAGTACGTTATAGCCAGTTTTCGGACCGTTCATCCAAAATAGCACGTTTACTCAGTCAATAAAAAATAGTCACTATTTTGCTGCAATAGAGACCGGTCCAGCATAATATACTGAAGTTCGGTGCATCTGTGTTTGAACTCCAGCATATTATGTTGGACCGGTATACTTTGTAGACTCTAGTATAATATACTGGAGACTGGAGCACCGGTGCTCCGAACTCCAGTATATTATACTGAACCACTGTACTTGCTGGAACTCCAGTATATTATGCTGGAGTTCCAGTGTACTTATGCTGGAACTCTATCATATTATGCTGAAGTTCCAACATACTTATCCTGGAACTCCAGTATAATATGTTGGAGTTCAAGTATACTTATGCTGAAACTCCAGCATAATATACTGGCGTATTTTCCAGGTTTTGAATAATATTTTCGTTCAAATTTATATTTACATAAAAAGTGGCTAAATTTAAATTACTTTTGAAATTGGGCTATTTTTGAACTACCAATTATAAATCTAACTATTTTTGAATTTGTCCCGTTATAGAGTGGGAGTGGAATCTACAAATGATAGCACTTTGCATATGCTTTTGAGCTTTAAGCCATGAGCATACACAAATTGCTCTTTTTATTTTACTCCATAGGCTTTTGAGCTTTAAGCCATGAGCATACACAAATTGCTCTTTTTATTTTACTCCATAGTTAATATAGTGTGCATGTGTGTGACATTTCAATGAAATTCTACAGTCAGAGGTGGATCCACGCTAAGGCTTAAGAGGTCACGACACTCCGTTAGCCTCGGTAAAAATTATATACATATATCTCTTATATATCTCTTTGTCTAAAGGTGTGTCCCCTTAAATATATTTCGTGTGCCCTCTAACTCAAATAGGCGAGCTAGAAGAGTGGTTTTGTGGGCAACCAGCTTTTGCTGGATGTCGTGGGTTCAAAATACATTATCTCATTCTCTGCATCTTTTTAGTTTAGGCTAAATACAATGGCAGCCCCCTAAACTTACAATATTTTTCACTTAAGCACTTAAACTAGTAATAGTACATATTGAACACTTAAATTTAGAGATAAATTGTGTCAATTAGACACAAATTTGGCAGCTCCAAGCAAACAAAATGCGTGTAAATCACTTGCTCATGACGTGGCACATAAGCCAATGAAAAGAGAACACGTAAAAAAATAGCAAAATCGAAAAAAATAAGAAAAGCAAAAAAAAATTGTTGATGGGAAATCAGACCCCATTTTCTCTCTTAAGCCCATTCTTCCCCCATTTTTCAGTAGCCTGTATACTTTTCTGTATTTTTTCTATTGACAACATTGATTAAAAACATCAGTATACCAGTAATACAAATTCAAGCATAAAAAAAATTTTATTAATTCATCAGTATTTTGTAAACAGAATTGTTCACCATCGAAACCTCATATAAAAGAAGAAAAAAAAAAAATCAAAGCTCAAATTTTCAGAAAGAACCCATCTCCTTCTTGGTGCTATTATTATTATTTTTTTCAAATCTAATAGTACTGATGTTTCTGGTGGAACTGATGAATCTTTTTTTATGTGGTGGCGGGTTATTTGAGACTGTGTGATGATTTTTGTAAGCAGATTCCATAGCAGTGCAGATAAAAGTGAAGACTGAGAAGCGATGGCGACTCTGAGTTATTTTTTTTAAACCCAATTTTGTCACTTTATAAATAAAAATCCTTGTTTGTGCTTTACTGGTCCTTTTATTTATTTAAGAGGGTTAGCAAAGTTTGTAAAAAAGGAGTGTGACAGTGAGAAACCAAAAAAAAAAAAAAAAAAAAAATTAAACAACGGAGGGGTTCATTGTACAACTAAGGAAAAATGAGTTGATAACCACAAAAGCTGCCTTAGACTAACACATATAAAAGACGAGCAATCTGAGGGTGTAGACAGTAAAAGATACAGAGGGAATTCTAGAATCTAGAGAGAGACTTTTCAAATAAAATAAGGAGAGGAAGACAGGGAGCAGAACCATGTGGTCTCATCTCAACAAAAAGGACAAAAGACGGAGAAACCGAGAAATGGTCAAAAGAGCCACATACTTCTCTACATCTGTGAGCCGACGTATCAGTTATTTGGTCTAAAGTATAAAATTAATGTCAGTTATATCGATCAGCGGCCTGACATATCAAAAAATTGAGTAATGTGACATTTATGAACAAGACCGACTTTTGGACACGTAACAATTATACGTATAAACAAGACCTAGCAAATTTTTGTTATTTTGCTGTATTTGTAAATAATAATTCTAGAGAAAATAAATTAACGTATAAACAGAAATATAAACGAAACAGTAATTAATTCGAGCTCACTGAATTCACAGTTTTCCTTAAGGAATTTAGCCCCCTTCCCATACCCAAGGTTATGGATTATTTCTCCCAGGATAGAACGAATTACACACTGGTGTAGCTATTTGACTCGAAAGTTAACAAATACTTTGCAAGTAAATACAATCAAAAATAGATCAAAGGTAAATCATAATCGAAAATAATAAGACTTAGAAATGTGAATTATATATCTTATTGCTTTTGATAGCTTGAGTGTTTCAGAGAATAAAAGGTAGAGAGAGAAAGAGAGAGAGAGAGAGCTTGTATTAGAACAGATATGATCCCCCTTTACAACCTTGGGATCCTCCTTTATATAACAGAAGAACCCCCTCGAAATAATAAAATAATACAGGGGTAGGTCACGTGCCTTCGAGGGGACGACGAGAATTAAGGGCACGTTTTCGCTCCGACATTCTGAGGTCGTACCCACACTACGACTACTGCTTAGTCATGGGTCATTGCTACCGTAGTGGGCAAAATTTGACCCTATACAGTTAGTCCCTCCGTTCGTTGGCGACGTAACGAAGTGCGTCACCGATGGACGGAACCATGAACCTTGTACTGGGAAAATTTTGACCATGTTTGGAGACGACGACGTGCAGGGGCGACCATTTGAATCTGTTGATATATTGGCGCGCAAGACTTTCCCTGAAATGACGTCACCATATGCAGGCGTCATCATTACGCGTGTTCCCGAGGAAGTACAAAAAGTGTTCCGAGGCTTGGTTTCCCGTGCCTGCTTGGGTCTTGCCTCTTCGATTTCAACACTACCCAACCCTATAAATGGGGAAAGGGTTCAATTTAACCTAGCTTTAGATCGTTTGCAAAAGTTTTCCGACTATTTCAAGAAGACGCTTCCTTTTTACGAAAACCCACCGCTTAAGTGAAAGTATACTTGTGGTTGTGTAGTACATCACTCCCCAATCGGAAATCATGACAAAACCTAAATGCGATAACACTCTGGGGGCTCGTAATAATAAATCATTTGACATACCGCCTCCATCCGGCGGCAATAAGGGAGAGAAAGGGGAGGATCTCACCCATCTTACTGTAAATAACGTACTCCCGAAGCAACTCCTTGTCAGGAGGGACTTTTAACGGGATTCTCGTGAACAACCTTGGGAGAAATCTGAGTTAAAACAAACTGATTTAGATATTCTTCGTGCGTCGTATGGGATACCCGCTAGCGGGAGCGGACTACGCGAACACCCACAGACCGGGGTACTGTGCGTTCTACGAATATCCCTTTTTGATCGGCTATGGCCTCCCAATTTTTCCATTGGCGGAAGAACTCTGCCATTTCTACAACATGTGTCCCACCCATCTCACTCCGTATACCCTAAAGGTGTGTAGGGTAGTGTGTACATACGTGAAGATGGCTGGGTTGGAGGTCTCCGTCCACCACCTTTTGCAGCTATTCAGCGCCAGCTACTTGAGGGGTACCATGCTGCATCTACAAAATCGTGGCTCGAAAGGGTTGGTGGTGCAAACCGACGATCGGGCTAACCGGGGCTATTGGCGTAGATACTTATTTATCAAGACGGAGCATCTGGTGTCTGACCCCGTCGGATTCCCTGAGAAGTGGAATTCGAGACGTTACTATTCTTATATGTCGAGTCATTTTATCGTACGTGACTTTGGCGGTTCCGATTATATCATCATTATGATTTTTTTATTATTTTGCAACAATAGCCCACACTACTCGGTTCATAGCCGATATTAAGCAGTGGGTATCCGGTCTACTCCCTCTCGCGGAAGAGACCCGTACGTGGGCTGAATTCATTAAACGTTACGGCCCGCGAGCCCTTCAGGTATTTCTTCAACTTTAGTTAGTCTCTTTCACAAACGTCGTCAGCTAAATCACTTTTGTTGCCAGGTCGAAGTGCTCCTAAGAGGAGGGCGACGACATCCGCCTCCTCCCGATCAGATGTTGGCCAGACTATGCAGGAGATACTTTACGCATCTGTTAGGGAAGGGGTGACCGTAGTCTCTTTACCAGAGGCTGCTCCTGCGGAGGTGGTTGAGAGTGAGGCGAGGCCGTCGACATCGTCTCCGGAACCTGCGGACGAGCCTTCTGAGGGCGAGAAGCCTGAGGAGAGAAAAATGTGGAGGCTCGTAATGGGTAAGGTGGTGGCGATTGGAGATGAAGAGGGTGATGTGCCTCATCAACCAACCAGACCCGTCTTTATGGCCGACGCCATCCGTTCAGGGAGTCTGGCCAACCAGATAAGTGCTAATGTTGGTACCAGCTCGGCTCGTGTTGCCGAGGGGGGCTCATTGCCCCTTGTCGGTGGCGATGTTGGGGGACCAACTGCTGAGGCCGCCCACGGGAATGTGGATGAGATGGCGGAAAACCCTGCACGCGTGGAGATGACAACAAACAGATCTGGCCGCCGCATTGTGATTCCAGGGGCTTACAACTTGTTACAGCACAGTGAGCGGGTTATGCTGGGGATGGCCCTACTGTGTGCTGCCCCCGAGCGCGAGATGCTGGGCGCAGTCAGCGATGCAAAGCTGTCTCGGAGGGTCGCTGGTATGGCGTTACAGGTAACTTCTCTGTTCTTCCGTATGTCGTGAAGTTGATTTTGATGTGTACTAACTCACATGCATGTATATATATATTCTTTTTTAGGCCCTGGTTTTGGAAGTGGAGAGGAGGCGCCATGAGGAGAAGAAAGTGACCGTGTTTTATAAGATGGTGAAGAAGTACAAACGATATCGCTCCAAGCACCAAGCACCGGCGGATCTTTTTCGGCAAGATCCAAAATTCCAGGTGTTCTGGGAGGGCCTCGAACAGAGGGAGGCACAATTGAGCCGCAGGGCGACGGAGCTGGAGAGAACGGATGAGGAGCTGGTGAAGGCTGTGGCTCGTAATAGCGAGCTAGAATCACTCCTCAATCTGAGGGAGGAGGAGTTGGAGCTCAGCCGTGGAGTGGCGGCGGAGGTAACTGATCTTCATCGTAGGGTGGCGGCTTTGACAGCCGAGCTCGAAGCTAAGGCGGCTGAGGTCGACGTCCTCAGGCGTACTGCCCCGCCATGGCCTGGGGACACGGCCCCAGATGCGCACGAGATGTGGATATATGCGGAGGCCAAATTGGACGTCTATAAAAAACTTCTTGTTGCGGAACGTGCCTCTGAGCAGGAAGTTCGAGAACAGTGGCGCGAGGCTCGTGCCGCTCGTGTGGCTTGTGGGTACAGCTCCGACTCTCCTGATCAAGAGGGCTACACCTCGGAGGACGTCAACTGGCTCGAGTCGGACCAATGGTTTAATGAGATTTACTGCCTCGGTAGCGATGGTCGAGAAGAAGAGCGAGCGGATGGCGATGGTAAGTCTGGCGAGGCTTCTTAGGACTTGTATAGGTTTTGCCTTTTTTCTTTTCTGGAATGTAATGGGAGTCCTCCATGGGACTAAATGTATATAATTTTTTGTCATAGTGAAAGAGTTATACTTTTGTGTTGTTCTTCGTTTATACCTTGTTTGTCACCGTTAAGCTTGGTCGGCGCATCGGTTGTGACAGCTTTTGGCCCATAGGATGTAACTTTAACTGTCGTTGAAGTGTTATCCGTCGTCATCGAGCGGGGACGACGATCATTGGTGATGGCCTTTGGCCCATAGGATGTAACTTCGACTATCTTTGAAGTGTTATCCGTCGTCGTCGAGATGGGTCGATGATCATTAGCGATGGCCTTTGGCCCATAGGATGTAACTTCAACTGTCGTTGAAGTGTTATCCTCCGTCGTCGAGCGAGGTCGACGATCATTGGCGATGGCCTTTGGCCCATAGGATGTAACTTCAACTGTCGTTGAAGTGTTATCCATCGTCGTGAGCGAGGTCGACGATCATTGGCGATGGCCTTTGGCCCATAGGATGTAACTTAAACTGTCGTTGAAGTGTTACCCATCATCGTCGAGTGGGGTCGACGATCATTGGTGATGGCCTTTGGCCCATAAGATGTAACTTCGACTGTCGTTGAAGTGTTATCCGTCGTCGTCGAGCGGGGTCGACGATCATTGGCGATGGCCTTCGGCCCATAGGATGTAACTTCAACTGTCGTTGAAGTGTTATCCGTCGTCGTCGAGCGGGGTCGACGATCATTGGCGATGGCCTTTGGCCCATAGGATGTAACTTCAACTATCGTTGAAATGTTATCCGTCGTCGTCGAGCGGGGTCAACGATCATTGGCGATGGCCTTAGGCCTATAGAATGTAACTTCGACTGTCATTGAAGTGTTATCAGTCGTCGTCGAGCAGGGTCGACGATCATTGGCGATTACCTTTGGCCCATAGGATGTAACTTCAACTGTCGTTGAAGTGTTATCCGTCGTCGTCGAGCGGGGTCGACGACCATTGGCGATGGCCTTTGGCCCATAGGATGTAACTTCGACCGTCGTTGAAGTGTTATCCGTCGTCGTCGAGCGGGGTCGACGATCATTAGCGATGGCCTTTGGCCCATAGGATGTAACTTCAACTATCGTTGAAGTGTTATCCGTCATCGTCGAGCAGGGTCGACGATCATTGGCGATGGCCTGTGGCCCATAGGATGTAACTTTAGCTGTCGTTGAAGTGTTATCCGTCGTCGACGAGCGGGGTCGACGATCATTGGCGATGGCCTTTGGCCTATAGGATCTAACTTCGACTGTCATTGAAGTGTTATCCGTCATCGTCGAGCGGGGTAGACGATCATTGGCGATGGCCTTTTTGCCCATAGGATGTAACTTCAACTGTCGTTGAAGTGTTATCCATCGTCGTCGAGCAGGGTCGACGATAATTGGCAATGGCCTTTAGCCCATAGGATGTAACTTCACCTGTCGTTGAAGTGTTATTCGTCGTCGTCGAGCGGGGTCGACGATCATTGGTGATGGCCTTCGGCCCATAGGATGTAACTTCAACTGTCGTTGAAGTGTTATCCATCGTCATCGAGCGGGGTCGACGATCATTGGCGATGGCCTTTGGCCCTTAAGATGTAACTTTGACTGTCGTTGAAGTGTTATCCGTCATCATCGAGCGGGGTTGAAGCTCATTGGCGATGACCTTTGGCCCATAGGATGTAACTTCGACTGTCGTTGAAGTGTTATCCGTCATCGTCGAGCGGGGTCGACGATCATTGGCGATGACCTTTGGCCCATAGGATGTAACTTCAACTACCGTTGAAGTGTTATCTGTCGTCGTCGAGCGGGGTCGACGATCATTGTCGATGGCTTTTGGCCCATAGGATGTAACTTCAACTGTCGTTGAAGTGTTATCCGTCGTCGTCGAGCGGGGCCGACGATCATTGGTGATGGCCTTTGGCCTATAGGATGTAACTTCGACTGTCGTTGAAATGTTATCCGTCGTCGTCGAGATGGGTCGATGATCATTAGCGATGGCCTTTGGCCCATAGGATGTAACTTCAACTGTCGTTGAAGTGTTATCCGTCGTCGTCGAGCTAGGTCGACGATCATTGGCGATGGCCTTTGGCCCATAGGATGTAACTTCAACTGTCGTTGAAGTGTTATCCATCGTCGTCGATCGGGGTCGACGATCATTGGCGATGGCTTTTGGCCCATAGGATGTAACTTAAACTGTCGTTGAAGTGTTACCCATCATCGTCGAGCGGGGTCGACGATCATTGGTGATCGCCTTTGGCCTATAGGATGTAACTTCGACTGTCATTGAAGTGTTATCCGTCGTCGTCGAGCGGGGTCGATGATCATTGGCGATGGCCTTTGGCCCATAGGATGTAACTTCAACTATCGTTGAAGTGTTATCCGTCATCGTCGAGCGGGGTCGACGATCATTGGCGATGGCCTTTGGCCCATGGGATGTAACTTCAATTGTCGTTGAAGTGTTATCCATCATCGTCGAGCGGGGTCGACGATCATTGGCGATGGTCTTTGGCCCATAGGATGTAACTTCAACTGTCGTTGAAGTGTTATCCGTCATCGTCGAGCGGGGTCGACGATCATTGGTGATGGCCTATGGCCTATAGGATGTAACTTCGACTGTCATTGAAGTGTTATCCGTCATCGTCGAGTGGGGTCGACGATCGTTGGCGATTGCCTTTGGCCCATAGGATGTAACTTCAACTGTCGTTGAAGTGTTATCCGTCGTCGTCGAGTGGGGTCGACGATCATTGGCGATGGCCTTTGGCCCATAGGATGTAACTTCGACTGTCGTTGAAGTGTTATCCGTCGTCGTCGAGCGGGGTCGACGATCATTAGCGATGGACTTTGCCGCTTACAAAATGGAGAAGGTGGCCTTAGGCGCTTACATAATGGAGAAGGTGGCCTTAGCCGCTTACATAATGGAGAAGGTTGTCTTGGCCACTTACGTAATGGAGAAGGTGGCATTGGCTGCTTACATAATGGGGAAGGTGGCCTTAGCCGCTTACATAATAGAGGAGGTGGCCTTGGCCGCTTACATAATGGAGAAGGTAGCCTTGGCCGTTTACATAATGGAGAAGGTGGCCTTAGACGCTAACATAATGGAGAAGGTAGCCTTGGCCGCTTACATAATGGAGAAGGTGGCCTTAGCCGCTTACATAATGGAAAAGGTGGCCATGGCCGCTTACATAATGGAGAAGGTGGCCTTGGCAGCTTACATAATGGAGAAGGTGGCCTTAGCCGCTTACATAATGGAGATTCAACTAGGCTAGTCCCTTTATTATATCGTCCTAGAGAACGCGTCGAATGGCCGGTATGATAAACCTGTCTCCATACGCCCCTGCCCCTGGGTGTCCCCTTCGCCGCCTTGTTAAAAACCTCCTCGAGAAAACACAATTGGGACAAAACTCGGGTAAGGGAAAAAGAGTACGACTCGAGAAACGCCCTTTAAAAATGGAAGCACTTGAGGTGGGCGACGTTCCAGTTGTTTTGGAGTGTTTTTCCTTCCATTGTTTCCAATTGGAATGCTCCTTTGCCTGCATCTATTGTGATTTTATATGGCCCACTCCAGTTGGTGCCCAGTTTCCCTTCGCTCGGGTCTTTTGATGCCAAAGTTTTGGCTTTGAGGACGTAGGCGCCAACTTTGAGTTGTCGTATTTTGGCTTTTTTGTTGTAATACCTTTCGACCCGTTGCTTTTGAGCCGCCATTCTTATATGGGCCATATCCCTTCGTTCTTCGGCCTCGTCGAGGTCTTAAAGCCTACCCATGTCATTATCTGCTCCGCTGGTATGTGAATATCTCAGGCTTGGTTCTTCGATTTTGACTGGTATAACCGCGTCGGTTCCGTAGACCAACGAGTACGGTGTTTCTCCTGTGCTAGATTTGGGCATTTTCCGGTATGCCCACAGTACCTCTGGTTGCAATTCAGGCCAGAGCCCTTTGGCTTCTTCGAGTTTCTTCTTTAGTATGTTCAATATTGTTTTGTTGGAGGATTCTGCTTGACCGTTGGCGGCGGCGTGATATGGCGTGGAGAGTATCCATTTGATGTGCTATTTGTCGAAGAACTCCGTTATCTTTTTGCCGGTGAATTGTGGGCCGTTGTCGCAGCTGATTTCCTTGGGAATGCCAAAGCGGCATATGATGTTTTTCCATATGAAGGCGATGACTTCCTGTTCGCGTATTTGGGCGTACGCACCTGCTTCTACCCACTTGGAGAAATAGTCCGTCAAAACTAACAGAAATCGTACCTTTCCTCGTCCTGCTGGCAGGGGACCGATTATATCCATTCCCCATTTGATGAAGGGCCAAGGTGACGTTACTGAGTGTAGGGACTCTCCCGGTTGATGTATCATGGGAGCGTACTTTTGGCACTGTTCGCACTTGCGATCATATTCTGATGCCTCCTTTTTTATTCTGGGCCAGTAGTACCCGGCTCGGATGATGCAACAGACGAGGACGTGATTGCCGGTATGCGCGCTGCAGTGGCCTTCGTGTACCTCTTCGAGCACTTGCCTTGTTTGGTGCGGCCCTAAGCACTTAGCGAGGGGTCCGCCAAACGTTCTTTTGTACAGATCGTGATTTATTAAGTGGTATCGGGCGGCTTGTACGCAGAGCTTTTTGGCTGCTTTTTTGTCTAGCGGGAGTGTCCCGTCCTGCAGATAGGAGATAAACTGGTTGCGCCAGTCCCAAGTTAGATTTAAAGAGAGTACCTTAGTGTGATCTATGGCTGAATGGATGAGGGTGACTATATTTCCCTTGTTGAAGCTTTTGGTGGCTGTAGCCAATTTGGCCAGGTCGTCTACTTCGACGTTCTACGCCCTCGGGATTTGTTCCAGGCGGCACTCGTCGAACTCGAGCATCAACTTGTGAATTTCTGATTGATATTTCTGTAGTCTCTGTTCCTTGATCTGGTAAGTCCCGGTGATCTAGTTCACCACGAGTTGAGAATCGCAATGGAGGATGAGTCGTCGAGCTCCGTACTTGATGGCTAACCTCATACCTGCAATCACTGCCTCGTACTCGGCCTCGTTGTTAGTCATCTCGGGGCGTCGTATGGACTGACAAATTATTTCGCCCGTGGGGACCTCGAGTACGAGTCCCAGTCCCGATCCCGAGGCGTTGGAAGCGCCATTAGTGTAGAGGTTCCAGAGGTCGGTACTAGGAGTGGAGCGATTGGCCTCTAGTTCCGCTTTCGGCAGAATCTCTGTACTGAAATCGGCGACAAAATCTGTAAGTACCTGCGACTTGATGGCATTTCTGGGGTGATAGGATATGTCGTGCTCGCTGAGCTCTATGGCCTATCAAGCGAGCCTTCCCGACAACTCGGGTTTGTGTAGGATGCTTCTTAGGGGGAAGGTCGTTATGACTTTTATGGGATGACACTGAAAGTAAGGTCTAAGCTTTCGTGAAGCTACGACTAGTGCCAGGGCCAGCTTCTCGAGGTGTGGATACCGTATTTCGGCGTCCACTAGGGTTTTGCTGATATAGTAAATAGGAGACTGCGTACCTTTGTTTTCACGGACAGGACTGCGCTGACAGCGACTTCGGACACCGCCAAGTATACTAACAAGGGTTCGCCAGGGTTTGCTTTAACTAGCAATGGTGGCAAAGACATGTATTCTTTTAATTTTTTCAAAGCCTCAGCGCATTCCTCGTTCTATTGTAGTCCGTGATCTTTTCTCAATACGTTGAAAAATTTATGGCATATGTCGGAGGATCGTGTGATGAACCTGGATAGGGCGGCTACTCGCCCTGTCAGCTTTTGTACCTATTTTTTGCTGTTCAAGGTCTCAGGTATTGCGTCTATTGCCTTGATCTGGTACGGGTTGACTTCACTACCTCGTTGTGATACGAGGAAACCCAAGAACTTCCCTGATGCTACGCCGAAGGCGCACTTTTTTAGGTTCAGTTTCATCCCATACTGTCATAGTATCTCAAAGGCTTCTTTCAGATGGTCGAGGTGGTCTTCTTTATTTGTTGATTTTACCAGCATATCGTCGATGTAGACTTCCATGGTCTTGCCAAGCTGTTCCTTGAACATTCTGGTAACCGGTCTCTGATATATAGCTCCTGTGTTTTTTAGTCCGAAGAGCATCACCTTGTAGCAATATGTGCCCTAGTGGGTGATGAAGGTTGTCTTTTCTTGGTCCTCATCGGCTATCATGATTTGGTTATAGCCAGAGTAGGCATCCAAGAAGCTTAGCAGCTCATGTCTTGTTGTGCCGTCGATCAACTGGTCGATGTGGGGTAGCGAGAACGAGTCCTTCGGGCATGCTTTGTTAAGGTCAGTGAAATCAACGCACATCCTCCATTTCCCGTTTTTCATTTTGACCATAACGACATTGGCGACCCATTGGGGATATTTTGATTCCCTTATGGCCCCGTTGGCTAGTAGCTTATCTACCTCTTCACTGACGGCCTCGTTGATTGCGGCGTTGAACTTTCATCTAACTTTCCGGACGGGTGGGTATAGTGGATCGACGTTTAGCTTGTGGGTGGCGATATCTCTTGGTATCCCCGGCATATCTGAATGAGAAAAAGCAAATAGATCCGCGTGGTTAGTTAGGAATTCATGGTACTTACTTGGATCGCAGAGGCTGTGTCCGATATAGGCTTTCTTTGCGTGGTCGGTGCTGTCCAGTTGTACTGGGTCGAGATCCTCGACCGTTGCTTTGCAGGCTTCTACGATATCCGGATCTTTGATGGCTTCCGTTGTCGGGTCGACCTTAGTCCCCGACACGTTGATTGCTATGCTTCCGCACTTGCTCCTTTCAACTGTTTGGTGTGTGAGCAATCTTGAGCAATTCGGTAGCATTCTTGTGCGGTGTATGGCTCACCCCGAATGCTAAATACTCCCCAAGGAGTGGGAAACTTGATCACTTGGTAGAAGCTTGAGGGGACTGCCCGCATGGCGTATATCCATGGGCGTCCTATGATGGCATTATGGCTGTTTCTTGATTCATGACTTGGAAAGTGGTTTCCAGTGTAACTCCTCCTGCTAAAATTGGCAATGATACCTCCCCGGAGGTTCGTTCCATTGCATTGTTAAAACCTGTCAGTGTTATGCAGCGTGGTACTATCCTATCTTCGAGCCTCATTTGCGCGAGGACTCTTGGATGGATAATACACTTGCCACTTCCGTCATCAACCATGATTCTCTTAACATCAGTGTCAGCAATACGTAAAGTTATGACCAAAGCATCATAATGAGGAAAAGACAAACCGTCGGCATCAGACTTATTGAAGGTGATACTTTCTTCGAAGTCGTCACACCTTTCGTCGGCGATTGTTCATTTCAGTTTGTGCGAGGTGGTGAATTTTACATGGTTGATTGCTGAATCGTCGCCTCCTCCGATGATCATGTTGATGGTACGTGCTGGCGAAGGTGGCTTTGGCGGCCCCTGAGGTTGTTCCCGCCCTCGTGCGAAGTTGATCTTTCCCTTATTGCTGAGCAGCTCCCTCAAGTATCCTTGGTTCAGCATTCTGACTACCTCCTGCCGTAGCCCTATGCAATCTTCGATTTTGTGGCCTCGTTCCTGGTGGAACTCGCACAGGATGTTTGACTTCCTCGTGGCGGGGTCTGATTTCATTTTCTGCGGCCATTGTACCTTGGTGCCCAGCTTCTCCAGTGCGTCGTACATTATTTCTGAGGGAGACACGCAAAAGTTATGGGTAGATAATAAAGGGGGCATACCTCTTTCATTATGGAGTGGGACGACATGTCGCTGCAGTGCTTCTGTGTGTCTTGGCGGTGGTGGATGCGAGGATCTGATGTAAGGCTAATGCCTTTCTTTGTTGAAGCGCGAGGATTGTTCCCGCCGGCCCTCACTGCGTCGATCCCTCCTTGCCTCTGACTGTATCGTCGTGAGCCGCTGGGTTTGTCCGTTAAGGTCATCCTCATCTGCTCGTACCTCGGCACAGTAAGCGTTATGGATCTCTTCCCATGTGGTGGGAGGATACTTCATGAGTCGGCTCAGTAGCTTTTTGGTTGCTTTCGAACCATCTCTGCTCAACCCATTTTGGAAAGTTGCGACTGCCATGCCTTCCAATACGTTTGGTAGGCTCATCCTTACTCTGTTGAATCTGGCCAGGAAGTCCCTGAGTCCCTCGCCTTCTGTTTGTCTGACGGCGAAGATATCGTTGACCCTGGCCTCTGCTTTTTTTACTCCTGCGTGGGCGGTGGCGAACTTATCCGCCATTTCTTCGAATGTTGATATCGTTCTGGCTGGCAGCTGCGAGTACCATGTTTTGACACATCGTTACCCTTCACAGCGGTCACATAATGGTTCAGGTGGTCTTCGGGGTCTGTCGTCCCGTCATATATCCTTAAGTAAGGTGGCATCTTGAAGGTTTTTGGGATCGGGTGAGGTGCAGCTTCTTCGCTATATGGTTGTTCGATGAATCTTCCCACGCCACGCTTCGGTAGTTACTTAGGAGCGCCGGAAATTTTGTCTACTCTTTCCTGATGCTCTTTCATTTGATCCCGAAGTGCCTTGTTTTCGTTCTCCATTTCCTCTATTTTTTTAAGGATGGTTGCAAGTATGTCATTGCTGGTCTGGCCATTGGTGTGGTTGTCGTTTGTACGTACTGTATCGGGTTCACTGGTGGTAGTGATGTCTGTCGTCAACGGGTTTTTGATGTTGCTTTGGGGCGATTTTTTGAGCAAGCTGCATAGGGCGTTCATCAGCCACTCTTCCAGTATCTTTTTGACCACCGAGGGTGGTGTTTCTTTGACTATAGACGTGGAAGCTCCCTTTTCGTGCAAGATCGTCAAATCTTCAGATGGAGAGGGTGAGATTTCTCCCTCTTGAGTGCTACCGGGCATTGTGCTCAAGATGTTTTATCTGCCGGCCTCATTGAGGGGGCCTATGAGGTTGGTTGTGATGCATGCTATTGCTTTCAATCTTGCGTCATTTTCTGCCATTTTTCAATTTCAGTAGGGTGTGAAGGAAGGTGGTTTGTTTTTGATATTCTAGGTGCAAACTATGATTTCGATTGCCGAAATCCCCACAGACGGCGCCAAATTGTGTGTCTCGAAAGTTAACAAATACTTTGCAAGTAAATACAATCAAAAATAGATCAAAGGTAAATCGTAATCGAAAATAATAAGACCTAGAAATGTGAATTATATATCTTATTGCTTTTGATAGCTTGAGTGTTCCAGAGAATAAGAGGTAGAGAGAGAAAGAGAGAGAGAGAGCTTGTATTAGAACAGTTCTGATCCCCCTTTACAACCTTGGGATCCTCCTTTATATAACAGAAGAACCCCCTCGAAAAAATAAAATAATACAGGGGTTGGTCACGTGCCTTCGAGGGACGACAAGACTTAAGGGCATGTTTTTGCTCCTACATTCTGAGGTCATACCCACACTACCACTACTGCTTAGTCATGGGTCGTTGCTACCGTAGTGGGCAAAATTTGACCCTATATAGTAGCGGTACTTCAAACCCTACTGTTTCAGCGAATACAAAGTTCGGTAGCAAATCACACTTATGGTTGCTTTGTTTGAAGTTAAAAACAATGCAGAACAAAGGAGGAGAACTCAAAAATCGTATGAAAATTCTGAGAGGAAGGACTGCAATTTATAGCCAACGTTGAGTTCAAACTGAAGAGGAGATCAGTAGCTCTCAATTTCGGTGTCTTTTCTCTAACTGCTACTGCACATATTTATAGTGCAGCCAGCTATTAAGAGACTGACCCACCACCACTCATTTGCCCATGGTGGAGCATGCACTAGTCTGTTATGGAGCAAGCACTAGGCCATGGTGGGAGGAGCACAAGGCTGCTATTGGAACTGGTAGGACAAATACACGGATTGGAACATATCTGTTACAAAGGCGAATAATATTACGTTAATATTTACTATTGAGAAATAAATTTGGTCCTAAAAATTAATCAATCAATCGTTTGACCAAATCCAAATCCAAATCCAAATTCAAATTTGAAGCCGAAACCGAGTTGAGCGAGCGAGCGACCACGACGACGGCGCGAGGCTTGCCTTATTCTTAACTCTTTAAGAGATACAAGAAGAGCAATTGTATATATATCCACCAAAAACTTTTTCCTCTTCCAATATAGGATAATGTCTCATTATCGAAAGGAGTGGAACTTAAAATTTTACTCAAAAATTTTATTTTCCCTCTATTTCCCGTTCACCCTCTTTTTAAGACTATTTCATCTTAAACAACCTCAACAATCCTTCACATGAATGGAGAATGGCTATATCACAGAAGTACGATAAAGAAACTGTATGATTCGCAAGCAAGGATTAATCGCATCTGGATAAGCAGGTTTTCCTTTAAACTTTCCGTAGTGAATTTTTTTCGGATATACACGGTCAATCGGTAGATTTGATATCTTTGAACCGTTGATCTTTAGTGTATACCTAGGCAACTATAAGTCTTACAATCAACCCTTAACCGCCTTTGGTTCTCATTGTTGTGTTCGTTTTAGCCATGAACACCGCATGGTTTCATAAGTGCGTAGAGAACTGGCATTCCAAAATTTTCCTTGAAGCGGCTAACACTTCACACTTACATAGGTGATTCCTAAATGTGTCATCCCATAGATACATTATTTGATATGCCCCATATCAAATTTAGAAATCATTAAAAAACCTTAATGCTTTATCCTTGGTACTGAACATTGTCTCATCACGAGAATGGACTAAAATTTTAGTTGACAGTGTTGAACCGTCATTAATGACTTTGTTTGATCTCCTTGAACCTAGATCTTGGGATCTCCAGTCCTCTAGGTAGAGTTACCGCCACAATGACTTGTTCTCGGCCATAGTCCCATTACCCTCGATGATTTCTCAACTACCTCTCTAGTTTGGCCTTTTGTAAGTGGATTCGACACATTATCACTTGACTTTACGTAGTCAATCGTGATAATTCCTCTAGAGAGTATTTGCCTAACATTTTTATGTCTTCGTCGTATATGACGAGATCTCTCATTATACATAATGCTACCAGCCCTTCCAATTGCCGCTTGACTATCGCAATGTATGCATATTGGTGCCAACAGTTTGGGCCAAAATAGGATGTCTTCCAAGAAATTCCAGAGCCATTCAGCTTCTTCACCAGCTTATCTAAGGCTATGAACTCAACCTCCATTGTAGAGCGGGAAATACAAGTTTATTTGGACGACTTCCAAGATACCGCTCCTCCACTAATAGTAAATACATATCCACTCGTAGACTTAGAATTAGTTGAATCGGTGATCCAGTTTGCATCACAGTATCCCTCAATCACCGCAAGAAATTTACTATAGTACAAATCAATTGGAGTCTTTGCAATTTTAAACCCTAAGTGCTTGAATTTTTTAAGTATTATCTTAATATAATGAGATTGTGACAATGCTAGACCTTGAGGAATCTTTTGGATCTTAATCCCTAGAATTAAATAGCAACTCCCAAGTCCTTCATATCAAACTTGCTAGTTAGTATATGCTTAGTCGCATGTATGTTGGCAATGTTATTACTCATTATCAGCATATCATCCACATATGAACAAACAATGACTATGTGATTCAGAACATTTTAATGTACACATATTTATCACATTCATTTATCTTAAAACTATTTGACAATATTGTTTGGTCAAATTTCGCATGCCATTGTTTGGGTGCTTGTTTTAGTCCGTAAAGGGACTTAACAAGTCTATATACTTTATTTTCTTCTAGAACCACAAACCTTTCAGGTTGTTACATGTAAATTTCTTCGTCCAACTCTCCATTTAAGAAGGTCGTCTTAACATCCATTTGATGAATTTCAAGACCACACATTGCAGCTAATGCTACAAACACGTAATTCTTATAACTGGAGAGTATGTATCAAAGTAGTCAAGGCCTTCTCGTTGTCTATACCCTTTGACTACAAGTCTTGCCTTAAATTTATCAATAGTGCCATTATCTTTTATTTTTCTCTTAAAAATCCATTTAGAACCCAAAGTTTTATTTCCAGGAGGAAGATCAACCAATTCTTATGTATGGTTATTCAATATGGATTCTATATCACTATTGACTGCCTTTTTCCAAAATAATAATTCCGAAGAAGACAAAGCTTCTTTAAATGTTCGAGGCACATTTTCCAATAAGAAAGTCACAAAATCTGCTCCAAATGAAGTAGACGTTCTTTGATGTTTACTACGCCTTGGATCCTCCTAATTAAAGGTACTTTCTTTTGTTTCTTCCCGATGTTGTTTAGATTGTTCACCAATCAACTCGCATTCCTTTTTATACGGATATATATATTTTCAAGGAATTCAACATTATCTGATTCTATAACCGTATTATTATGAATGTCAGAATTTTCTCATTTATGAACCTGAAATCGATATGTTTTACTATTGGTCGCATATCCTATGAAAATAAAATCACGGTTTTCGGTCCCATTTTTACCCTTTTGGATTTAGGAACTTGCACTTTTTCCAAACACCCCCCTTTAAAATAATTCAAGTTGGGCTTCCTTCCTTTCCATTTTTCATATGGAATGGATTTTATTTTTTCTATTGAGTACTCGATTTAGTATTGTCACACCTCCTTTTGGCGCTACCGCACCCCGCGAAGGGCGTGGTGGAAGGAGTTTTTCCAATTAAAGGAC
>MU690598.1:0-26853 GCA_026770625.1 Nicotiana glauca
ACCGGTGACTTGGGACACCATAAATCTCCCAAGTGGCGACTCTGAATTAATTAAATAAATCCCGTTTCGATTGTCTTTTAATTGGAAAAACTCTTTCGCTCCCTCGCGGGTAGCGCCGAAAGGAGGTGTGACAATATCGGCATAGGAATCCGATTCCGAAAGTTGGAATAGGTCCGTAATGTCGAATACGATTTGTGTGCAAAATTTGAAGTCAATCAGACGTGATTTGACGGATTTCGGCTTCGAATGTAGAAGTTTGAGATTCTAAAGTTTATTAAGCTTGGATTGGAAGTCGATTCATGATTTTAGCATTGTTTGATATGATTTGAGACCTCGAGCAAGTATGTAATGTATTTTGGGACTGGTTGGCATGATTGGTTGAGGTCTCGGGGGCCTCGGGTAGATTTCGGGTGGTTAACGGATCGAAATAGAGTTTTTGGAAAATGTTGAAGCTATTGGTTGCTGTCATAACCTGTCACACCCCAAATCCGAAGGACATGACCGATGCTCGACCGGGTAACCCCAGTCAAGTGGACCTGAGTACCTCTCCTACCCCACGTGTTACCCCGCATTTTTCATTACTTATTAGCCAAGAGAAATAACCATTTACAAACAAAACACCTTTTTATTACAAAACATACATATGGTACATGATTCTTAGCGTGGTTTACACTTTACGTAGCCCAACGTATAAGATACATATTACATAAGTTCATGATCCACATTTCCTATCTACAGAGCCTCTAAACATGAAAAAGGATGATATCGTACTTGCCGGTAATAAGGCTCGGGATATACCTTATACAAATACCAAAATAAGACTCCATAATAAAGGCGGCATGAGCCACGCAGGGCCCCGAAAGGAAAAGGGCTTACCAATTCAGCTGGCGGGAAGGGACGAAGAGCTATGATCGGTGGACTGGGGTACCTGCTATGGATCCACCTACAATCATAAAACGAATGTAGCGCCCCCGGCAAAAGGGACGTCAGTACACTTGAATTGTACTGGTATGTATGAACAAACTTTCTCCAAGCAAGTAAACTCAAGCCATATACAAGTAGGTAACAATAATATAAAAAACAATCAAATGCACAAGAAATGATCAATCAAGCCAAACAAGTTTTCAATCTCTCATGTTTTCCACCTTCCATAATTCCACCCCAATGATTTCACAATTTACTCAAATGTTTATTTCGATAGTGATTTCGATCACTTTTCCACCCTTATTACCTCGTCTACCCTTATTACCTCGGCCACCCTTATCACCACAACCCACACCTTATAACTTCGTGTTGCGGCGCGCAACCCGATCCCACCGTATAGTCACAATCCACAAACAACACAACAACAATCAACAATTCACAAAGATCAACAACAACACTTCTTAAGAAATAACAACAACATTTACAAGTATTTCCATCACCATCAATACTATTTTCCTTCACATCCAACAATTCACATGTGCTTTACATTACAACGACAATTGCCCACAATAAGCCATAGATGTGGTTATCACGGTTATTCCAGTTGCATCATTCACGATTTTCTTCCATCATTAGTTTCTCAACTCTTACCACAACACTCAATCAAACCAATCACAAGAATTCCACAACAATCACAATCATACAAATCACAATAATTTTCATGAATAAGCCACGTAAATATAACATACCAAACATCCGTACACCAAACATGGCAATTCTACAAAGATCAAAGTTAGCCATACATACCTGGAGTCGAATTTCCTTTTAATATCTACTTCCAACATTACCAAAAAGCCAGGCAACGTCAATCTAGTGCACAAATTAATACATATTTCTTAGAATCAAAGCTCACCATCACTACCCGAACGTATTTAGGTTATCAACCCTCCTTTACACAATTCTTTACTCCCACCTAATTACTCTTACTAGATTTTAGGTTTTACAGAACATGCATGTGTATTCAAACTTCCATTTTCAAGGATCAATTCATGAGAATTTCCCCTTTTATTTACATTTTAAAATCAATGAAAAAGGGTTGGGGATTTTACCTGCAAGAGTGGAGATGAAGACAAGTAGTTGGAATTTTCTGGGCTTGGATGACTTTGGAAAAGCAGATGATGAGGATGAGACTTTCTCTCTTAAGAACCCTCTCTTCCTTCTCTCTAGTTTTGTCCAGAAAAATGTATAAAAATGAAGGTTTGGGGTGTTTTATTGAAGAAGAGATCGGGTTAAAAAATTAGAAAATTTGGAGCCGAGTCGGGTCTGCGGTCGCACTCTGCGATCGCAGAGTGGAAATGCGATCCGCATAATGGATCGCAGAAGTGCTCTTAAAATCTGACTTCTCTGCCTGGGTTTGCGACAGAAATACGGTCCGCATTTCTGTTCTACGGTCACATAATGCACCGTAGAATTGACCTTCACAATTCCTTGAGGAATTTATGCGATGATTATGCGGTCCACATATGGATTATGCGATCGCATAATGGACCGCATTTTCAACATCAATTTCTACTAACTCACTGGTTAGCTCTACCGCAGAAATACGGTCCGCATACCTGATCTGCAACCGTATTCTGGACCGCATAATGGCAATTTTATAAAAAAAAATTATTCTTGATTTTTAAGTGCAAAATCAGTAAAAAGGGTCCGCTCACCGCGAAGAATTCTACACATTCCTAAAACATATTCGGATCTTGGCACTACGAGCTACTGGGTTTTGAGCACAAGATTTTACGATGCCTTACATCCTCCCCCACTTAAAATCATTCGTCCTCGAATGAGGATTTTTGAACATTAGTTAGTTTGAAAAACATGATATGCAGACTCTCAAAATCTTCACTAACTCCCATATTATTTATTTTTTATTTTTTTTATTTTTAGAAAAATTTCGCCAGAGTTTTCTTTGTATTATAGACATATCTACCTGTCAAAGAGCCCCTGAAACATATTTTCAAACACTATTACACAATTCCTATCATCCCTACAAATGGTGTACAATTCATTACCTCAACAGTTGCACATATTCAATCACTTGACGAACTTTTGCACATAGTTTGATTACAACAATGAGTCCCATATAGTTTAACCACTTCAATTCACTATACACATGTAAATTAATCATTACCAACCTATACTATCATAAGCCAATTACTTATCACAAGAGTTCTTACAAAACTTTTCATTTACCAAGAAGGGTTTGCATATGACTCAAATAATCACAACGCATACGATTTTGGCACAACTTGAAGAATTACAATAGTAAAACATTTAGGGGAGAAATGGGGTGTCTTTGCACCAAATGGGATACAATGCCAGTTTGCTAGGGACAAGAGTTCGCACTATCACTACTAGACTTGCTCAAACAAATGGGGATCTTTTTCTTTCATCTCATCTTCCGCTTCCCAAGTGGCTTATTCGACTTGTTGATTTCGCCACAACACTTTAACTGAAGCAATTTCCTTGTTTTGCAATTTACAGACTTGTCTATCAAGAATAGCAGCCGGAATTTCTTCATATGATAACTCTTCAGTAACCTTGATGTCTTCTACTGGGGCGATGGTGGACGGATCTCCAACCACTTTCCTTAACATAGACACATGGAACACCGGGTGCACTAGGGACATTTCAGGGGTCAACTCCAACTTATAAGCAACTTGCCCTATCCGCTGAGCGATCCGATACGGTCCGACATACCTAGGACTCAACTTCCCTTTTTTCCCACATCGCATGACTCCCTTCGTAGGAGACGCCCCTCAAGAATACCCCAATCATCAACTTGGAATTCCAATTCTTTGCGACGAACGTCTGCATAGGATTTTTGGTGACTCTGAGCAGTTTTCATCCTTTCCTGAATGAATTTAACTTTCTCCATAGCCTGGTGCATGAGATCCGGTCCTATCAATTCTGCTTCACCCACTTCAAACCACCCAATCGGAGAGCTACACCTTCTTCCGTACAATGCCTCAAATGGGGCCATCTGAATGCTAGCATGAAAGCTATTGTTGTAAGCAAATTCTATAAGGGGAAAGTAATCATCCCAATTACCTTTGAAGTCCAAGACACAAGCCCACAACATATCTTCAAGCGTCTGAATAGTCTGCTCTGCTTGGCCATCGGTCTGCGGATGGAAAGCCGTGCTGAGATTCACCTGGGTACCCAAACCTTGCTGAAATTTCTTCCAAAAATTAGCTGTGAACTTAGCCCCTCGATCCAAAATAATAGAGAGCAGAGTACCATGAAGCCTCACTATTTCCTTGATGTGCAATCGAGTATACTGTTCTGCGGTATCGGTGGACTTGACTGGCAAGAAGTGAGCTGATTTGGTGAGTCGATCCACTATCACCCAAATTGAGTCGAACTTTTGCTGAGTGCGAGGTAATCCTACCACGAAATCCATGTTGATCATCTCCCACTTCCACATTAGTATTTCCATAAGCTGGGTTAACCCACCGGGCCGCTAATGCTCAGTTTTTACTTGCTGACAATTTGGATATTTAGATACAAAGTCAGCTATACCTCTCTTCATACTGTTCCACCAATAAATTTTCTTGAGATCGTGATACATTTTCGTAGAACCCGAGTGCACCGAATACCTGGAATTATGAGCCTTCGCCATTACTCTCTCCCGAAGGTTATCCACAACTGGAACACATAGCCTTCCTTGACATCGTCACACATCATCATTGCCGTCGAGTGAAAATGCCAAAGTTTTGTTGTTCAGAACTGCCTCCTTCATCTGTGCCAATGCTGGATCGATGAACTGTTTTTCCTTGACTTACGCTACAAGCGATGATTCTGCTATATTACGCACCATAATTTCCTCCTCATTTGGGGTCGAAATACAAACCCCAAGACTGGCCAACTAATAGACCTCCCGAGCTAGGAGCCTCTGATCCACCCCCAAATGAGCCAAACTACCCATGGATTTTCGACTGAGGGCGTTGGCCACAACATTCGCCTTTCCCGGATGGTATAAGATGTTCATATCATAATCTTTAAGCAATTCTAACCACCGCTGCTGCCTCAAATTTAACTCCTTATGTTTGAACAAATATTGGAGACTCTTGTGGTCTGAGAACACATCCATATGGACCCCATAAAGATAGTGCCACCATATTTTCAAGGCAAATACAACTGCTGCAAGCTCCAAATCATGCGTCGGGTAATTCTTCTCGTGATTATTGAGTTGCCTTGAAGCATACGCTATAACCTTCCCATATTGCATCAATACACACCCCAAACCAACCTTGGAAGCATCACAATAGACCACAAATTCTTCCATGCCTTCCGGCAAGGCCAATATCGGTGCCGAGGTTAACCTTGACTTCAATTCCTGAAAACTTTTCTCACAAGCGTCGGACCATTGGAACTTAACTGCTTTCTGCGTCAATTTAGTCAATGGGGAGGCGAGGGTAGAGAATCTCTCCACAAACCTCCGGTAGTAACTGGCTAAACCCAAGAAGCTACGAACCTCCGTTGGGGTCGTGGGTCTAGGCCAATCCCTCACCGCTGCAATCTTCTAGGGGTCTACCTGAATCCCCTCACTGGAAACAGCATGACCCAACAAAGTGACGGACTCCAACAAAAATTCACATTTTGAGAATTTAGCGTACAATTGGTACTGATGAAGAGTCTGCAAAACTGCTCTGAGGTGATCAGCATGATCCTCCCTGCTCCGTGAATAAATGAGGATGTTGTCAATGAAAACAATCACGAAGGAGTCTAGAAATGGCTTGAAAACCTGATTCATAAGGTCCATGAAAGCTGCCGGGGCGTTGGTTAGCCCAAAAGGCATGAGCAAGAATTCGAAGTGACCATAGCGAGTTCGGAAGGCGGTTTTAGGAATATCCTGCTCTCTAATCTTCAACTGATGATACCCGGATCGCAAATCAATTTTGGGGAAGAACTTTGCACCTTGTAATTGGTCGAACAAATCGTCTATCCGAGGCAAAGGATATTTATTCTTGATGGTGAATTTGTTAAGCTGCGGATAATCAATGCACATCTGAAGTGACCCATCCTTCTTTCTGACAAAGAGAACCAGAGCACCCAACGACGACACACTCGGTCGTATGAACCCCTTCTCTAATAAGTCCTTCAGCTTCTCCTTTAACTCTCTTAACTCTGCTGGCGCCATCCTGTATGGAGGAATAGATATTGGCTGAGTATTTGGCAATACATCAATCACGAAATCAATCTCCCTATCTGGTGGAATTCCTGGAAGCTCATCTGGAAACACTTCAAGAAACTCGTTCACAACTGGCACGGACTCGAGGATAGACACTTCTGATGTGGTGTCCGCCACCCGGACCAAATGATAGATACATTCCTTTTTAATCATCTTTGAAGCCTTAAGGTAGGAAATAAACCTACCCTTCGGCACTACACCATTCCCCTCCCACTCGATAACCGGCTCATTGGGGAACTCGAGTCTCATGACTCTCGTTCGGCAGTCAATTTTAGCAAAGCACGAATAAAGCCAGTCCATTCCCATAATCACATTAAAATCCACCATTCCGAGCTCGATAAGATCGGCCGTGGTAACACGATCACATACCGTGATGACACAATTCCTATAAACTTGCGAGGCTGTAATAGAATCACCAACCGGAGTCGATACAGAGAACGGCTCATGAAGCTATTCGGGTTCTATCCCAAAACATAAAGCAATGAATGGGGTGACATAAGACAAAGAGGACCCCGGATCAATAAGAGCATAGCAATCAATGGCCTGAACAGATAAGATACCTATAACAACATCTGGAGAAGCCTCAGCATTCTGGTGACCACTAAAAGCATGGAACCGGCTAGGTCCACCCCTACCACGAGCTCCACCCCTAACTGCACCATGCCCTGCTGGAGCTAGAGGACGCACGGATGATGTAGCAACTGAAGACCTGGATGACTAGGCAGATTCCTTACCCATACCCTGTCTGGGTGCACGGCAGTCCCGCTGGATGTGACCTCTCAACCGGCACCTATAACATACCGGGATATCCAAATAGCAAGTCTCTGTATGGAACCTCCCACACTTGGGGCATGTAGCTCTCCCCTGCTGCTGGGACCTCACTCCTGGACGACCGGACTGACGGAACCTCCTGCTGTCTGAACCTGGTCTCGAGGGACTGCTCTGCTGGTAACCGTGCACAGATGGCGGTGCACTCACTGAGGACTGAGCATATGACTGGGATGGCCCTGATGACCCTCTCCCCGGAACTGGTCTCCATAAGTGACCCATTGACCGGGCCCTGCTGCTACTCTCCCTTTCTGCCCGTATCTTCAACTTCCTAGCTTCTGTGGCCTGAGCGAATCCTACAATATTTCCATAATTCATATCCGAATGCAAGTCCGCTGTAGCAGCCTCATTCACCACCAAAGGACTAAGACCCTGAACAAAACGCCGAACTCGAGCATCCATGGTCGACATTAACTGAGGAGCATACTTGGACAACCTTACAAACTCCATGTGTTACTCCCAAACACTCATGCTGCCCTGCTTGAGAACCTCGAACTTAGTGGCGTGAGCTGCCATTGTCTCAGCAGGAAAGAAGTAGTCCATAAAGGCATCCACAAACTCATCCCATCTCGCCGGAGGTCTTCCCTCCTCACGGGAATCCTCCCACATCTCGAATCACGAACGCGTCGTTCCCCTTAACCTGTATGAAGCCAACTCAAGCCCCTCTGTCTCTGTAGCCTTCATCATTCGGAGGGTCTTGTACATCTCATAAAGGAAATTCTACGGATCGGCCTCTAGGTCTGTGCGTGAGAACTCTAGAGGTGCAAATCGCAGAAACTGGTGAACTCTGGAGCTAGCAGAATCTCCCTGTCTGCTGGAGGACACAGGGGCATCATGAGATCTCTGGGCCTGGGCGGCCACTAACTGGGTCAATATACGAATGGCTCCTCTAAGGTCCCCATCAGAAACCCCGGGGCCGGAAGCTGGAACGGTATCAGGATTAGGAGTATCGGCGAGAGGGATGGTGGCACCCTCTGCCGCAACTGGAATAGGAATGCTTGGATCTGGAATGGATGGGCTGGGCAGATACAAGGCCGGGGAGTCACTCTCGCCCACAACATCAGGTATATGATTCATGGCCACACTTGGGGTGGCGTCGGTCCCAAGGCCGAGTCTAGCCTTCTTCTTAGGTGCCATTTTTGAAAAATTCGGAACAGAGCACGAGTTAGACATAGATACTTCCACTTTCCACTTCACCTCACGATATGGAATAAAAAAGAAGAGGATAGTTTCCTAAATGCCCGTGTAGCCCCTACTTATAGATGTGGTCGACAACACACCAATAAGAAGGGCTCTACTAGGCACAGCTCCGAGACATCCTAGGACTCTTTTAAAACCTGAGGCTCTGATACCAAGTTTGTCAAGACCCAAATCCGAGGGGCATGACCGGCGCTCGACTGGGTAACCCCAGTCAAGCGGACCTGAGTGCCTCAAAAAATATAAAAAAAATATGGGAATTAGCGAAGATTTCGAGAGTCTGCATATCATGTTTTTCAAACTAACTAATGTTCAAAAATCCTCATTCGAGGATGAATGATTTTAAGTGGGGGAGGATGTAAGGCCCCATAAAATATTGTGCTCAAAACCTAGTAGCTCGTAGTGCCAAGATCCGAATATATGTTAGGAATGTGTAGAATTCTTCGCGGCGAGCAAGCTCGCCGCGGTTCGGACCCTTTTTACTGATTTTGTACTTAAAAATTAAGAATCAAAATTTTCCAGAAAATTGCCATTATGCGGTCCAGAATGCAATCGTAGATCAGGTATACGGACCGCATTTCTGCCGCAGAGTTAACCAGTGAGTTAGTTGAAATTGATATTGAAAATGCGATCCATTATGTGATCGTATAATCCATATGCGGACCGCATAATTATCGCATAAATTCCATAAGGAATTGTGAAGGTCAATTTTGCGGTGCATTATGCGATCGCAGAACAGAAATGCGGACCGCATTTCTGTCGCAAACCCAGGCAGAGAAGTCATATTTTAGGAGCACTTCTGCGGTCCATTACGCAGACCGCATTTCCACTCTGTGATCGTTGAGTACGACCGCAAACCCGACTCGGTTCCACATTTTCTAATTTTTCAACCCGATCTCTTCTTCAATAAAACACCCCAACCCTTCATTTTTACACATTTTTCTGGACAAAACTAGAGAGAAGAAAGAGAGGGTTCTTGAGAAAGAAAGTTTCATCCTCATCAACTGATTTTCCAAAGTCATCCAAGCCCAAAAAATTCCAACTACTTGTATTCATCTCCACTCTTGTAGGTAAAATCTCCAACCTTTTTTCATTGATTTTAAAATTTAAATAAAAGGGGGAATTCTCATGAATTGATCCTTGAAAATGGAAGTTTGAATACACATGCATGTTCTGTAAAACCTAAAATCTAGTAAGAGTAATTAGGTGGGAGTAAAGAATTATGTAAAGGAGGGTTGATAACCTAAATACGTTTGGGTAGTGATGGTGAACTTTGATTCTAAGAAATATGTATTAATTTGTGCACTAGATTGACGTTGCCAAGCTTTTTGGTAAAGTTGGAAGTAGATATTAAAAGGGAATTCAGCTCCAGATATGTATGTTTAACTTTGATCTTCGTAGAATCGCCATGTTTGGTGTACGGATGTTTGGTATATGATATCTACGTGGCTTATTCATGAAAATTATTGTGATTTGTGTGATTGTGATTGTTGTGGAATTCTTGTGATTGGTTTGATTGAGTGTTGTGGTAAGAGTTGACAAACAAACGATGGAAGAAAATCGTGAATGATGCAACTGGAATAACTGTGATAACCACATCTATGGCTTATTGTGGGCAATTGTCGTTGTAATGTAAAGAATATGTGAGTTGTTGGATGTGAAGGAAAATAGTATTGATGGTGATGGAAATACTTGTAAATTTTGTTGTTATTTATTAAGAAGTGTTGTTGTTGATCCTTGTGAATTGTTGATTGTTGTTGTGTTGTTTGTGGATTGAGACTATATGGTGGGATCGGGTTGCGCGCCACAACACAAAGTTATAAGGGGTGGGTTGTGGTGATAAGGGTGGCCGAGATAATAAGGGTGGATGAGGTAATAAGGGCGGAAAAGTGATCGAAATCACTATCGAAATAAACATTTGAGTAAATTGTGAAATAATTGGGGTGGAATTGTGGAAGGTGGAAAACAGGAGAGATTGAAAACTTGTTTGTCTTGATCTATCCTTTATTGTGCATTTGATTGTTATTTCTATTATTATTACCTACTTGTATATGGCTTGAGTTTACTTGGAGCAAGTTTGTTCATACATACCAGTACAATTCAAGTGTACTGACGTCCCTTTTGCCGGGGCGCTACATTCGTATTATGGTTATCGGTGGATCCATATCAAGTACCCCAGTCCACCGACCGTAGCTCTTCATCCCTTCCTGCCAGCTGAATTGGTGAGCCCTTTGCTTTTGGGGCCCTGCGTGGCTCATGTCGCCTTTATTGTGGAGTCTTATTTTGGTATTTGTATAAGGTATAGCCGGAGCCTTGTTACCGGCAAGTAGGATATCATCCCTTTTCATGTTTAGAGGCTCCGTAGACAGGAAATGTGGGTCATGAACTTATGTAATATGTATCTTGTACGTTGGGCTATGTAAAGTGTAAATCACGCTAAGAATCATGTACCATATGTATGTTTTGTAATAAAAAGGTATTTTATTTGTAAATGGTTATTTCTCTTGGCTAATAAGTAATGAAAAATGCAGGGTAACACGTGGGGTAGGAGAGGCACTCATGTCCACTTGACTGGGGTTACCAGGTCGAGCGCCGGTCATGTCCCTCGGATTTGGGGCGTGACATAAAAACTGTAGGTGCGAGACCGCAGAAGCAGTCTACCTATTATAGAAGCGGCCCAAGGCCAGGCTGCCCAAGACCGCAGATGCGGCCCAAAATTCGCAGAAGCGGAACTGCAAAAGAGGTGGGCCTGTCCGCAGAAGCGGCCCAGATCACAAAAGCGGTCTTCCTTCACAGAAGCGGTGGTTGCATGTGCGGCCCAGGACCGCACATGCGGAAATTGCAGAAGGCAGTTACCTTCATTTATTCGGGCTCTAGGCCATTTTTTCTCATTTCCACTCATTTCATGGGCGATTTTGGAGCTCTTGGAGGGGTTATTCCGCCTAGCATTATGAGGTAAGTTATTTCTAATTAATGTGAGTTTAATACTTGAGTTTTGGGTATCTTAACACATAAAAATTAGTGAATATCACGGGAATAGAGTAAAACCTATGGTTTTTCTAAAAACAAGATTCAACCACGAAATAATTTATGAAATGAAGTAGAAATCATATATTCTTGATCCTTATGTTATAAAGAACAACTTCTTCAAAAAATTTTGGAATTCAGGCACGTGGGCCCGGGGTCGGATTTTAGGAATCGTGTATTTAAGGTTGGAAAATGACTTAAATAGTTAGAATGAGATCTTGTGAGCTTGTATTGACTAGTTCTTACCTCGTTTATCTAGTTTTGGATCGTTCAACTCCAAATTGGGAGTTTGAGCTTGTTCTTGGTATTGGAAGTACGCTTTGGAGCGAGGTGAGTCTGCTTTCTAACCTTGTAAGAGGGAATTATCCTCATAGGTGAGTTAATTGGTTATGTGCTCCTATTTGCGGGGGCTACGTACGCACGAGGTGACCAAAGTCCGTGCGTAGCTACTATTATGCTTTAGTCTGGGTAGTTTAGGGCCCAAAAGCATGCTTTCTTGTAATACTTGCAACCTTGTTGACAAACTTAAAATGCTTAAAATATATCGAACGTGTAAATGAATTTCTATAAAAGGATAGATATCATTTCTTGACTTTTAAAAGAGAAAATTGCCTTTTCCTGAATATTTGCTCCTTGATGAATTATTAATTTGATTGTTTGAATGTGTTTATCTATTGTGGAATGGGCCGAACACCTCAGTAGAAATAGACGCATCTATAGTTCACACTGTTCGACCCTCGGCAGTGCACATTTTACATTTATGTTGGATCGGGTCGTACGACCTCGACATGAGTTGCGCATGATTGTATTGCTTGCCTTTAGATTTATTGATATTGATATCTGCTCTCCCCGACTTGAGATAATTCTTAATTAATGGATTATGAATTCGGAGACTTCTAATAAAAAGGAAGTCTAACCTATTTTCTAACTCATTTGAAGTTACTATCGTTCTTAATAAATCTGTGATTCATCGCATCAATAATAGTATTATTGGACCATTAGTAAGTGTCGAAGTTGCCATCTCGTCTCTACTTTTTTGAGATTACACGTGATACTTACTGGGTACACGTTGCTTTTGTACTGATACTACACTTGTTGTGCATTTTGTTGCATAGGTACAGGTATTTCTAGTGGCTTACTAGGCGTAGCAACATGGACGATACGGAGAATAGGTGAACTGTATTTTCTCGAGGCGACCGCAGCTAGTATAGTCTCTCTCAGCATTGTATTTACTTTCTCTCCAATTTGTATTCCGGACGGTTATTATACTTTATTCGATTCCTTAGAAATTGCTCATGCACTTGTGACACTGGGTTCTGGGATGATTATGGGATATTCTGTAATAATTATTCTTCGTTTATTTGTATGGATTATCTTTTACTAGCCACATTGGAAGAAAAATCATAGTTTTCACAATTATTCAGTGAGAATTTAATTCAGTGTTTATGGTTGTCTTGCCTAACAGCGATGTCCGGCGCCATCACGGCCCTTAGTGGATTTTGGGTCGTGACAGAGAAAGGCAGGGTTGCGGATGTAAAGCAGCTAACTTTCTAACTCCGGATGCTTTGAAAGAAAGAACAGCTCTGACTCGGATGCTCTGGAACCTGGATCTGACACAAGGTGCAGGGAGTAATGTGAGTACGGAAACTATGTAAGTAACAATTATAAATAAAGGATGAGTGCAATGACAAGCATTTAAAATCATATGCATATCATAACATAAAAACCTCTATGGGAATAGCAAGATCGAATCGGTAATTAAATTCTGAACATCTAGTAAAAACTTCAGTTTCAATGAAAGTTATTAAAACATTTCTTCAATATTTTCAATAGAGGCTCAGTATGAAGAAGAGTGAAAACATTATTTTCATAAAAATAAGCCCTCGGGCAAAGTACTATATATATATATATATATCCCCTCGGGCAAGCCTCTCAGTCACTTGTGACTCAACTATCATCAATCAGTACTCACACTCAACACTCACGCTCAATAAGTATCTTATAATAACCACTGTGCTCACTGGAGGTGTGCAGACTCCGGAGGGACTCCTACAGCCCAAGAGCTATATCGCTACGGCGTGCAGCCCGATCCATAACTATCCTCACAATCCGGCCCTCGGCCTCACTCGCTCCTAAGCCTCACAAGCCACTCGGGCATCTAAGTGCAAACTCAGGGAGCTCAGCCCAAAACACTTTCATATTTTAAAATAGAGTGGTGAACAAGATTAACCAATAAAATAGGTATAAACCATGACTGATGATAAAGCTTTCTATCAAAACAAATGTGAGGATAAATACCACTGAGGGTCCAAACAGTACGACACAAGGTCCCAAACATGGCATTCAGTCCAAGTTAACAGAATCATTTCTAAAACGCATACATATCATATACAGTTTATCAAAATATGCAACTCTACATTTGTCACTGGACAGACCAAGTCACAATCCCAAAGAGTGAACGCCTACATGCCCGTCACCTAGCATGTGCGTCACCTCATTTATCAAAATAGTACGAAATTCCGGGGTTTCTGTCATGACCACAACCCCGATCGTGATGGCGCCCAACACATTGCTAGGCTAGCCCGACCAATTATCAACCACAACCCTTCTGGTATAGAGTTTATTACAAATTAACAGGGTTTACATGCCAATTTAACATGAATAGAAATCTGAAAATAGTATAAAAATGTGCGAAAATCAAGGTAACATCACTAAATAGCCCACCGATCCGGTGTCACGAGTCAAGAGCCTCTAATGCAAGTCTGTAAAATAACCTAAACAAGAGATAGTCTAGAATACTGAAAGTAAAGAGGATAGAGGGATAAATCGGGTATGCGGATTCCATGCAGCTACCTCGATGACTCCAGGGAGATTTGAACAACAGAAATAGCTTGAACTACGCCTCAGGAACACCTATATCTGCACACATGGTAAAGGGAGTAATGTGAGTACTCCGACTCAGTGAGTAATAATAATAAATAATGTCTGACGGAAAGAAATCTCGTAAAAGAACTAAGCAGTTCTATATCAAAGCAGTAAGAACATTAACCAACAAATAATTGAAGAAAGTCAGGTAAAAATCCTTTAAACCAGTACTCAACTCCTATACTTTTCACAATAATCGAAATCATAATATACTGCTGCGGCGTGCAGCCCGATCCGTATATCGCTGTGGCGCACAGCCCGATCCATAATAAATATATATTGCTACGGCGTGCAGCCCCATCGAATAACAATAGTCGACTGCGCTCACTGGGGGAGTGAAAACTCCGGAGGGGCTCCGACAACCCAAGCGCTATACTGCTGCAGCGTGCAACCCGATCCGTATAAATATATTGATGCAGCGTACAGCCCGATCCATATAAATATACTACTGCGGCGTGCAACCCGATCCATAACATATCAAATACCCTCACTATTGGGTTCTCAACCCCTCTCAGTCAATATAAACTTAGCCTCTCGGGCATAGTACGATGAGACAGGGATCCCAGCCCACATATTACTCTCATTTTGATTTAGCAATTTCTAAAGCCAGTTCATATTATATTAAGTAGTTAGGAACATGACTGAGGGTATAATTTTAACAAGTAAAGTAAGGTCAATTAGTGGTATGCCCCTAAGGCTTCTACAGGTCGGCACAAGGCCCCAAACATGGCAACTAGCCCAAACTATAATAATATGAATTAAATCTCAGTCAAAAATACAGTAGAATCATCAATCGGGATGGACCAAGTCCCTATCCCCAGTACTAATGGACCCCATGCACATCATGCATCGTGTGTCTCACCTCAACATAGCAGTGCGTTGTGTAAATCCGGGGTTTTAAACCCTCAGGACATCATTTATAACCATTACTCACCTCAAGCCAGCCAAAATCCTAGCTCGCTATGCCCTTGCCTCGCAAATCGACCTCCCCGCGCGTCGAATCTGATCAAAACCACAAGGAATATGTTACAATAGGCTAAGGGAACACAACCCAATCGAAAAGACTCAAAAAATATTAAAATTCATGAAATTGGCAAAACCCGAGCCCCGGGCCCACTTCTCGAAAAATTAACATCACCATATTCCTTATCTCGCCAGGAGTCTATACATATAATAATTACCAAAATCGGAGTCCATTTGACCCCTCAAATTCCACTTTGAAATACCAAATTTTCAAGCCCTAGCTTTACCCTCTTTTGATGAATTTCCACAAATTTCCATGTTAATTTTACCATTAATTCATGTATTTAGGCCAAAGAACTCACCTCCAATCACACCTAGTCGAAATCCCCTTCAATTTCCATCCAAGAGCTCTCAAGGTCGATAAAAAATGGTGGAAATGAACTTAAGCTCACGGAACAAAATGAGCTTTAAAACCCTTCTCTGAACAGTGATTTTTGCATCTGTGGTTCCTTTACCGCATTTGCAACCACCGCTTCTGCAGTTGCACCTCCGCTTCTGCGGATCTTCAATTGGCCAAGGACCGCTTCTGCTGTCAACAACCGCACCTGCGGAAAGCCCCTCGCATATGCGAAAATTCTCCTATCGACCCACGCTCGCATCTGCGGCCCCTTTTCCGCAGATGCGGAAATACCAGATATCAGCAGCCTTCAGGTTTCACCAAGTCCAAAAATCATCCAGATGGCTATCCGAAATCACCCCGAGGCCCCCGGGACCTCAACCAAAAGTGCCAACCCATCCTAAAACATCATTCAAACTTGTTCCAATCATCAAAATACCACAAACAACACCAAAACCCTCAAATTACATCGGATTCAAGCCTAAGTTCTTCCAAAACTTCCGAATTACGCAGTTGATCAAAAACTCGACCAAAACACTTCCGAATGACCTGAAATTTTGCACACACGTCCAAAATCACCTAACGAAGCTACAAAAACTCTCGGAATTCCATTCCAACTCTCGGATCAAAATCTCACCTATCAATCAGAATTCGCCAAAATACTAACTTCGCCAATTCAAGCCTGATTCTACACCGAACCTCCAAAATCAATTCTGATCACACTCCTAAGTCACAAATCATCCCCCGAAGCTAACCGAATCACCGAAAATCATATCCGAGCCCTCTAAAGCATAAGTCAACAACCAGTTGACTTTTCCAATTCACACCTTCCTCAAAGAGACTAAGCATCTCATTTCCTTATAAAACCACTCCAAATCCACTCATTCACCCAAGACTCGTATAATGAAACATAAGGAAGCAGAAAATGGAGAAAACGAGGTAGTAACTTACGTGACGACGGGCCGGGTCATCACATCATCCCCAACTAAAACAAATGCTCGTCCTCGAGCAGGTCAAGAAACATACCTGAAGCCTTAAACAGGTGAGGATATCTGCTCTGCATCTCCCGCTCGGTCTCCCAAGTAGCCTCCTCTACGGGCCGACCTCTCCACTGCACTTTCACTGAAGCTATATCCTTTGATCTCAACTTTCGAACCTGACGACCCAAAATAGCCACTGGCTCCACATCATAGGTCAAATCATCATCCAACTGAACAGTGCTGAAATCCAAGACATGAGACACATCCCCAACATACTTCCAGAGCATAGATACATGGAATACCGGATGCACGCTCGACAAGCTGGGCGGCAAGGCAAGCTTATAAGCCACCTCCCCAATCCTCCTAAGTACCTCAAAAGGTCCAATAAATCGCGGACTCAGCTTCCCTTTCTTCCCAGACTGCATGACACCCTTCATGGGCGAAACATTTAGCAAGACCTTCTCACCAACCATAAAAGACACATCCCGAACCTTCCGGTCTGCATAACTCTTCTAATGCGACTGTGCTGTACGAAGCCTCTCTTGAATCAACTTCACCTTCTCTAAGTCATCCTGAACTATCTCTATCCCCAATAACCTAGCCTTACCGGGCTCGAACTATCCAACCGGAGATCTACACCACCTCTCATACAACGCCTCATACGGAGCCATCTGAATGCTCGACTGATAACTGTTATTGTAGGAAAACTCAGCAAGTGGCAAAAACTCATCCCAAGAACCCTTAAAATCAATAACACAGGCACGCAACATGTCCTCCAATATCTGAATAGTACGCTCGGACTGCCCGTCCGTCTGAGGATGAAATGTTGTACTCAACTCTACCTGTGTACCCAACTCCCGTTGAAAAGTCTTCCAGAACTGAGAAGTGAACTGAGTACCCCTATCTGAGATAATGGACATTGGAACCCCATGCAATCGGACAATCTCCCAGATAAAGATCCCTGCCAGCCGCTCCGAAGAATAGGTAGTACATACTAGAATGAAGTGCGCAGACTTGGTCTGCCGGTCCACAATCACCCAAATCGAATCGAACTTCTTCAAAGTTCGAGGGAGACCACTCACAAAATCCATAGTAATCCTCTCCCACTTCCAATCGAGAATAATCATCCGCTGAAGTATACGGTTCGGCCTCTGATGCTCGTACTTTACCTGCTGACAGTTGAGACACCGAGCTACAAAACTATCCTTCTTCATCCTCCTCCGCCAATAGTGCTGCCTCAAATTCTGAGACATCTTTGCGGCACCTGAATGGATGGAATACCGTGAGCTGTGGGCCTCCTCCAATATCAACCCCCGAAGCCCAACCACGTTGGGCACACAAATCCGACCCTGCATCCTCAACAAGCCATCATCACCAATGGTCATATGCCTGGCATCATCATGCTAAACCATGTCCTTAAGGACAAGCAAATACGGATCATCATATTGGCGCTCTCTGATGCAGTCATATAAGGAAGACCGAGAAACCACACAAGCCAACACCCGACTAGGCTCCGAAATATCTAATCTCACCAACTGATTGGCCCAAGCCTGAACATCAACTGCAAAAGGCCTCTCCCTAACTGGAATATACGCCAAACTCCTCATACTAACCGCCTTTTGGCTCAAAGCATCGGCCACTACATTGGCCTTCCCCGGGTGATACAGAATGGTAATGTCATAATCCTTAAGTAACTCTAGCCACCTCCGCTGCCTCAAATTAAGATCCTTTTGCTTGAATAGATGCTGAAGACTGCGATAATTAGTGAATACCTCGCAAGATACGCCATACAAGTAGTGCCTCCAAATCTTCAAAGCATGAACTATAGCAGCCAACTCCAAATCATGTAGGGGTAGTTCTTCTCGTGGCGCTTCAACTGACGAGATGCATATGCAATAACTCTACCCTCCTGCATCAACAACATCTGATCCCAACTCTCGAATCATCATCATATACAATGTAAGAACCTGAAGCTGATGGCAAAACCAATACTGGAGCCGTGGTCAAAGCTGTCTTGAGCTTCTGAAAGCTCTTCTCGCACTCGTCCAACCATACAAATGGAGCACCCTTCTGCGTCAACTTGGTCAAGGGAGATGCAATAGAGGAAAATCCCTGAACAAATCAGTGATAATAACCTGCCAACCCAAGGAAACTACGAATCTCCGTGGTTGAGGTCGGTCTAGGCCAACTCTGCACTGCCTCTATCTTCTTTGGGTCGACCTGAATACCCTCGCTGGATACCATGTGCCCCAAGAAAGCCGCTGACCTAAGCCAAAACTCACACTTGGAGAACTTTGCATAAAGCTTCTCCTCCCTCAACCTCGGCAATACGATACGCAAATATTGTGCGTGCTCCTCCTGACTACGTGAATACACCAGTATATCATCAATGAAAACAATAATGAATGAATCTAGATACGGCCGAAATACACTGTTCATCAAATGCATGAATGCTGCTGGGGCATTGGTCAACCCAAAGGACATAACAAGAAACTCATAGTGCCCATATCTAGTCCTGAAAGCAGTCTTCATAATATCTGAATGCCTGATCTTCAACTGGTGATAGCCCGAACGGAGATCAATCTTGGAGAACACCCTCGCTCCCTAAAACTGGTCAAATAAATCATCAATACGAGGTAGGGGTACTTGTTCTTCACTGTTACTTTGTTCAATTGCCTGTAGTCAATGCACATCCTCATGGTGCCATCTTTCTTCTTCACAAATAGAACTGGTGTACCCCATGGTGACACACTCAGCCGAATGAACCCCTTATCTAGGAGTTTCTGAAGCTGATCCTTTAATTCTTTAACCTCTGTTGGTGCCATATAATATAGCGGAATGGAAATGGGCTGAGTGCCTAGCACCAGGTCAATACCAAAATCAATGTCCCTATCCTACGGCATGTCCGGCAGGTCTGTAGGAAACACATCTAGAAACTCCCTTACAACCGAGACAGAATCAATGCTAGGAGTCTTGGCTCCCACATCCCTCACAAATGCCAAATATGAAGTTAACCCTTCCCAACCATACTCTGGGCATTTAGGAATGAGATCACCCTACAACATAATCAGTCACGCCACGCCACTCGATCCTCGGAACACCCGGTATCGCCAAGGCGACTGTCTTAGCACGACAGTCTAGAATAGCATGCCACGGAGATAGCTAGTCCATGCCCCAAAATAACATCGAAATCCACCATGCTCAATAGCAGTAAATTAACTCGGGTCCCCAGACCCCCAATAGTCACCAAACACGACCGATATACATGGTCTACAACAATAGTATCGCCCACTAGGGTAGATACATGAAAAAGAAAAGCAAGAGACCCTTGGGGCATACCCAGATGATGAGCGAAATATGAGGACACATATGAATAGGTGGAACTGGGATCAATTAAGACTGAGGCATCTCTGTGGCAGACTGAAATAATACTTCTAATAGCAGAATCCAAAGCAATAGCATCTATCCTGCCCTGAAGAGCATAAAACCGAGCCTGACACCGCCCGATCGACCACCACCCCTGGGACGGCCCCTGGCTGACTGACACTCACCCCTTGCTGGCGGGGCAGGTGCTGAAGAAACTAGAGCAGAAGATGAGGGATAACCCCTCTGCTGAGATGAGCTAGCAGCACGATGAGGACACTTCCTCCGTATATGCCCAAACTCTCCACTCTCATAGCAACTCCCAGGTGCTGGGAACTGGGACTGAAGGGAACCCCTCGCGCCGGATTGACTAGCTGATGCACTCGACCTGGAATAACCCTAAGCAGATGGAGCACGAGATGAACTCTATGCTAGAAGAGCGCTGAGAGATGGCTGACTCTGCTGAGAACCCTGATAACCACGACCTGAAGATCCTCCTTGATACTCAGGTGGACCTGACTGAGCAGGCCTGAAAGAATGACCCCGACCCTACTGGAACGGGCCCCTCGAAGGAGCGCTACTGTAACTACCAGAACCTCGAGGCCTCTTGGCCTCCCTCTCATCTCGATCCTGACGGCGAACTGCCTCAATATCTCGGGCTATATCAACCACCTCCTCAAATGTGGCACCTATCACTCGCTCCCTAGCCATAAGAACACGAAGAGGGTAGTTGAGACCATCAACAAACCTCCGGATACGCTCACGATCTGTCGGAACCAAACAAACTGCATGCCGAGATAACTTAGAAAATCTCATCCCTGCCGTAGCCCCTCAAAATGTCTGCGCAGCTCTTCTCTGCGGAACTGCGGGACTGCGGTACATATTTCTCCAAGAAGAGAGTTGAGAACTCCTGCCAAGTCAAAGGTGTTGCACCAACCGGCCTATGTCGCTCATACGCCTCCCACCAAGTGAAGGCAACCCCAGCAAACTGGAAAGTAGTGAAAGACACACCGCTGGACTCAAGAATCCCCGCTGTACAAAGCATCTGCTAATATCTGTCGAGAAAAACCTGGGTATCCTCGCCCTCAGCGCCACTAAATGTCAGAGGCTGGAGTCTACCGAACCTCTCGAGGCGACGCTGCTCGTCCTCGGGCATAACTGGAACCCTGAAATCCTGTACTGGTACCACTGGCCGAGCTGGAGGTTCCTCTTGAGTCTGTAACCCCTGCACTACCTGCTCAGGTGTGCGAGCAACGGGGGTCTGATTGCCTCCCCCGACCTGTGAAGTAGCTGCTTCTACTGTGATGGCTGAAACCACCTGAGCCAGGCCCGTGCACACTATCAAGATCTGAGCTAATGTCTCCTGAAGGCCAGGAATCACTATAGGCATAGCCGGTGCCTGAGTTGGTACTGTTGGAGCCTGATCCGGAACTGGGGCAGTTGGTGGATCAATAGATGCTTCCATCGCTGCTCTGCCTCGGCCACGACCGTGACCGCATCCACGGCCTCTAGTGGCCTCAGTAGGTGACACTAGTGGTCATTCGTCACGTTCGGTAGCTCGTGTCCTCACCATCTGTAAGAGAATAGAAAAAAGAGAAGTTTAGTATACGGATCAACAGGTTCGCACGACAAGAATTTCAAGAATGTGGAATTTTCCTAAAGGTTCTGCAGCCTCTCGAGGAGAAATATAGGGTACTGCTCGGCGAGACTCTACTAAACCGGCTCATGACTCGCAAGACCTAGTAACCTAGGCTCTGATACCAACTTTTCACGACCCCAACCCTGGTCGTGATGGCGCCCAACATATTGTTAGGCTAGACCAACAAATTATCAACCGCAACCCTTCTGGTATAGAGTTTATTGCCAATTAACAGGGTTTACATGCCAACTTAACATGAATAGAAATCTGAAAAAGTAGATAAAATGTGCGAAAATCCAGGTAACATCACTACATAGCCCACCGATCTGGTGTCACAAGTCAAGAGCGTCTAATACAAGTCTGTACAACAACATAAACAAGAGATAGTCTAGAATACTGAAAGTAAAGAGGATAAAGGGAGAAATCGGGCCTGCGGACGCCATGCAGCTACCTCAATGACTCCAGGGAGATCAGAACAGCCGAAATAGCTCGAACTACGCATCAGGAACACATGTATCTACACACACGGTGCAGGGAGTAATGTGAGTACTCCGACTCGGTGAGTAATAATAATAAATAATGACTGACGAAAAGAAATCTCGTAAAAGCACTAAGCAATTCTATATCAAAGCAATAAGAACATTAACCAACAAATGATTGAAGAAAGTCAGGTAAAAATCATTTAAACCAGTACTCAACTCCTTTACTTTTCACGATAACCGAAACCATACTATACCGCTGCGGCATGCAGCCCAATACATATATCGCTGTGGCACACAGCCCGATCCATAATAAATATATATTGCTGCGGCGTGTAGACCGATCTAATCATAATAGTCGACTGCGCTCACTGGGGTTGTGCAGACTCCGGAGGGGCTCCTACAGCCCAAACGCTATACTGTTGCGGCGTGCAGCCTGATCCGTATAAATATACTACTGCGGTGTGCAGCCCGATCCATACAAATATACTGATGCAGCGTACAGCCCGATCCATATAAATATACTACTGCGGCGTGCAGCCCAATCCACAACATATCAAATACCCTCACTATTGTGTTCTAAACCTCTCTCAGTCAATATAAACTTAGCCTCTCGGGCATAATACGATGAGATAGGGATCCCAACCCACATATTACTCTCATTTTGATTTAGCAATTTCTAAAGCCGGTTCATATTATATTAAGCAGTTAGGGACATGATTGAGGGTATGATTTTAAACAAGTAAAGTGAGGTCAATCAGTGGTATGCCCCTAAGGGTTCTACAGGTCGGCACAAGGCCCCAAACATGGCAACTAGCCCAAAAATATAATAATATCAATTAAATCTCAGTCAAAAATACAGTAGAATCATCAATCGGGATGGACCAAGTCCATATCGCCAGTAGTGGACCCCACGCTCATCATGCAGCGTGTGTCTCACCTCAACATAGTACTGCATTGTGAAAATCTAGGGTTTCAAACCCTCAGAACATCATTTATAACCATTACTCACCTCAAGTCGGCCAAAATCCTAGCTCGCTATGCCCTTGCCTCGCAAATCGACCTCCTCGCTTGTCGAATCTGATCAAAACCACAAAGAATACGTTACAATAGGCTAAGGGAACACAACCCAATCAAAAAGACTCGAAAAATATCGAAATTCACGAAATCGGCAAAACCCGAGCCCTAGGCCCACTTCTCGAAAAATCAAAAAATTAACATTACTGTACTTCTTATCTCGCCAGGAGTTTATACATATCAAAATTACCAAAATCGGAGTCCATTTGACCCCTCAAATTCCACTTTGAAATACCAAATTTTCAAGCCCTACCTTTACCCTCATTTGATGAATTTTCACAAATTTCCATGTTAATTCTACCATTAATTCATGTACTTAGGCCAAAGAACTCACCTCCAATCACACCTAGTCGAAATCCCCTTCAATTTCCGTCCAAGAGCTCTCAAGGTCGATCAAAAATGGTGGAAATGAAATTTAGCTCGCGGCACAAAATGAGCTTTAAAACCCTTCTCTGAATAATGATTTTTGCATCTGCGGTTCCTTTACCGCATTTGCAACCACCGGTTCTGCGGTTGCACCTCCGCTTCTGTGGATCTTCAATTGGCCAAGGACCGCTTCTGCGGTCAATAACTACATCTACGGGTACCACACCTGCGGAAAGCCCCTTGCATCTGCGGAAATTCTCCAATCGACCCATACTCTTATCTGTGCCCCAAATCTTCGCATCTGCGGACCCTTTTCTGTAGATGCGGAAACACCAGATATCAGCAGCCTTCAGGTTTTACCAAGTCCAAAAATCATCCCGATGGCTATCCGAAATCACCCCGAGGCCCTCGGAACATCAACCAATAGTGCCAACCCATCCTAAAACATCATTCAAACTTTTTCCAATCATCAAAACACCACAAAAAAACACCAAAACCCTCAAATTACATCGGATTCAAGCCTAAGTTCTTCCAAAAATTTAGAATTACGCATTTGATCAAAAACCCGACCAAAACACCTCCGAATGACCTGAAATTTTGAACACACATCCAAAATCACCTAACGAAGCTATAGCAACTCTCGGAATTTGCATTCCAACCCTTGGATCAAAATCTCACCTATCAACCGGAATTTGCCAAAATACTAACTTCGCCAATTCAAGCCTGATTCTACATCGGCCCTCCAAAATCAATTCTGATCACACTCCTATGTCACAAATCATCCCCCGAAGCTAATCAAATCACCTAAAATTTTATCCGAGCCCTCTAACTCATAAGTCAATATCCGATTGACTTTTCCAATTCATACCTTTCTCAAAGAGACTAAGCGTTTCATTTCTTTCTAAAACCACTCCAAATCGACTCATTCACCCAAGAATCGTATAATGAAACATAAGGAAGCAGAAAACGGGGAAAACGAGGCGGTAACTCACGTAAAGACGGGCCGGGTTGTCACAGTTTCATACCCTCAGGTCTAGATTTACAATCGTTACTTACCTCAAAACCGGACGAAAATCTACTCCGCAATGCCCTTGCCTCTCGACTCAGCTTCAAATCCCCTGAACCTATCCTAAATCAGAATCATAACATCAATACATACCAAAGAAACAAAGCCCACGCGAAAATTATCAAATTAAATCAGAATTCCCAAAATCGGCGGAACCTGAACCCCGGGACATGACTCGAAATTCGACAAAAATCACGAAACTAGAATCCTTATCCTCTCACGAGTCTATACATATCAAAATCATCAAAATTGGACCTCAATTGGCCCTCAAATCCCCAATTTAAACTCTCCAATTTCAAGCCCTAATCTCCCAATTTCATCCCTACTTTTCCACAAATTCGATGATTAAACAACGGGAAGTCATCACATATATAAGTATTAGGGCTCCATTCACTCACATTACTGTTAACCCTTGAATCCCTTCTCAAAATCGCACTCAAAAGCTTCAATGCCGTCCAAAAATGGTGAGAAATAAGCTGAAAATCGCGAAGGAGAACATATATACTTTCTGCCCAAGGATTCCGCTTCTGCGAACTTGCACTTGCGGTCCCAGGTGCGCACCTGCAAAATCACTTAAAGGACAGGGACCGTATATGCGCTAGTCACCGCACTTGCGGTGCCGCAGATGCACCCAAATAACCGCATCTGTGATTCTTCTTCTGATGGCCCAAACACACGCCTGCGATCTCCATGCCACAAGTGCGTCCTGCACCTGCGGTCCCCAATCTACATGTGCGGTTATGACAGAAGCAGCAAAATCTGCTGCATCAACTTCGTTCAAATCCTTCCATCAACCATCCGAATCCATCCCATGGCCCTCGGGACCTAAACCAAACATATCTATAAGTCCCATATCATCATTCAAACTTATACCAACCTTCGAAACATTCAAACAACATCAAAACACCCAAATCACCTCGGATTCAAGCCTAAAGATTTTCAAACTTCCAAATTCCGCAAAAGATGCAAAAACCTATCAAACCTCATTAGAATGACTTGAAATTTTGTACACACGTAAAAAATGACACAACAGACTTACTCCAATTTTTAAAATTCCATTCCGACCCCGATATCAAGATTTCCACTGCTGACCGAAAGGCTCCAAATTTCCAATTTCGCCAATTCAAGCCTAAATCTACCACATACCTCCAAATTACATTCCGAACATGCTCCTAAGTCCAAAATCACGAACCAAACTATATGAACCATTAGAATTCACATCCGAGATCTTCTACACATAAGACAACATCCGGTTGATTTTTCCAACTTAAGCTTCCAAATAAGAAACTAAGTGTCTCATTCCACTCCAAAACCACTCCGAACACAGAACAACCAACACGATATGATGAAATACAGCTAAATAATGCATAAAGATGCAGAAATGGAGAAAGCGGGACTGTAACTCATGAAACGACAGGCCGGGTCGCTACAGTTTTAGTAATTATTGCTAAATTAAGTTTTAGTAATTAACTTTCACCTGCGTAACTATTACCTAATTAAAAAAAAAAATTGTGCATCATGCATAATACACACATATACTAAGTGGGCATTTGGACATAAGAATTGTAAAATTCTAAAAAAAGTGAAAAAAAATTAAGTAAAAATGATCTTTGAAAATTAGAGTTGTGTTTGGACGAGACTATTATTTTAGGTTGTTTTTTAAATTTTGTGAATGATTTTAGTGAAAAAACTCTAAAAATATCTTTTTGGAGTTTTTCAAGTTTTTGAAAAATCTAAAATTTATTTTCAAGTGAAAATTGAAAATTTTATGGCCAAACACTGTTTTCGAAAAAAATAAAAAAGTAAAAAAAAAAATTATGTCCAAACGGCTCTAAATCGAGTCTAAATAATAAATATAATGAGGGATATAATTAAATAACTAGTATTAGTACCCGCAAGATGCGCAGACACAAATCATGTTAAATTGTTATGTAAGTTGTTTAAATCATGTACAAATAACCTTAAAATATAAACCTCTCAGATAAAAATTATATAATATTAGATATTAATTATGAAATAGGATATGAAATTATTGTCCAAATCTCGTAGTGCATAACCTATTTTTTTATTATATTTGTAGCAACCTAACCCCTTAATTTTAGTCTTGCATTTCCTTTTGCTGTTAATATTAAAAAATACTAAACATAACATGTTGTGACCTATCTTGTTTTAGCACAATAGATCATATTATTTTAACAAACTTCTAACTATCCTTTTGTAACGACCCGACCCGTAGTCTCATGTATCTCCGCCCCGTTTTCCCCATTTTATGCTTCTATATGTTTCATTATAGGTGTTTAGTGAATTTGAAGTAATTCGGATAGAGTTTGGTTGGAAATGAGACAATTAGTCTCCTTAAGAGAAGGTTAGTTTG
>MU690598.1:47490-68982 GCA_026770625.1 Nicotiana glauca
GGAAAAAATGCAGCAGCTTTTTATTTCACTAAAAATGCTATAACTCAATCATACGAACTCGGAATTCGGCGATTCTTGTTCCTACGAGTCAAAAATAATAAGACAAACACAGCCTTTCAATCAAATCTCGATTCGGACCTCATTTACTCAGTTCAATACCCATTTCGCTCGTTAAACAATTAACTCATGTTTCATGTCAAAAACCCAATCGCGACTTGATGAAATTAGACCAAACTTTCCACATCAGTCCTATAATTCATGATTTAATTTTTGGAAGTCTCGAAATCAAATTTTGATCTCTAGAACTAAAAATGGACCTTTGGATCATTACATGTTTATGCTCAAAACAACAAATATCTTCCAAAAATGACCCGTTGGGCATCCGAAACACACCCGAGGCCCCTGGGACCTCAACCAAAAGTACAGATATGCTTTGATACCTCATTCAAACTTGCTCGAACCATCAAAACACTATCGTTAATATCAAAATCACCAAATTTCATCAAATCAAAGCTTATGTTAAACTAAAACTTCCAAAACTTGCATTCAATCAAAAACCTGACCTAAACACCTCCGAATCAACTGAAATTTTGCGCACAAGTCCAAAATCACCTAACGAAGCTACTGAAACTCTCGGAATTCCATTCGGACTCCCGGATCAAAATATCACCTGTCAACTGGAAATCGCCAAAATACTAACTTCGCCAAAATAGGCTAACTTCTTCACCGGACCTCCAAAATTACTTTCGATTGTGCTCCTAAGCCTTAAATCATCACCCAGAGCTAACCGAATTATCGAAATTAAATTTTGAGCCTCTAACTCACAAGTCAACATCTTGTTGACTTTTTCAACTTAAGCCTTCTTAAAAGAGACTAAGTGTCTCGTTTCTTAATAAAATCACTCCAATTAAATTCTAACGCACCCAATACCGATAATGAAACATAAGGAAGCAGCAAATGGGAAGAACGGGGTAGTAACTCACGAGACGATGGATCGGGTCGTCATATTATATCTTGATGAACTTTCTCAAGTTCAATTCTACTCAATTCTATCTTCCTTTTAATAAATTTGAATTCCTCTACATTGAGTTTTTTCAATATTACTCTCAATGCCTTCAGCTTCAACCACACATTCTTCATTTGTTGATTATGTAATTTGAGGTTCCATATCTGTTGAATTTCCTATAAAAACCTCTCATGTCCATCCCACACATTAAAGAATTTAAATGGTACTTTCCTGCTTCTCTGAGCTTCATTAAAAGACAAACTTATATGTGCATGATCTGATATGGCGGGATGTTCATACACTGTAACTATATGACCCCCATTGTATCATCCATTCATAGTTTTCAAATACCCTATCAATCCTCCTCCATATTCTATCTCCATCTTCCTGTTTATTAGACCAAGTATAGTATTCCCCTTCCCAATTTTATTCATTCAGTCGTAGCTCTTGGATGCAGTCACTAAAGTCTTGTGTTTCAGCCTTAGTTACTAAATTTCCATGTTTCCTATCCTGCAACTGTAATACAGCATTGAAATCACCTCCAATTATCCAGGGAGTATTTACCATCTGTTTTATCTCCTTCAAATTCTTTCATAGTTGTTTTCTCTTCTCACCTGTATTAAAGCCATAAACTACAGATACTGCATATATTCCATCGTTGCTAATTTTTGAGACAGTACAATAAATCACCTGAGCTTCTGTTTTTATCAACTTCACTTCATAGTAGTTAGCATCCCATAAAATCCATATCCTACCATTTACTGCTGCATTATAGTTATTAATCACCTCCCATCCAGGTGCTAGGTATTGACTTATTGTTTTTGCATTTTCTCCTTTACTCTAGTTTCAATTAACCCTGCCAGTTTGATATTTTTGATTTTCAGATAATTTCTCAATTCCTTCCTCTTGTACCATTTCAATATCCCTCACATTCCATATCAACCACTTCATTTATTAGTTTCTGCATTCCGCGCCTCTATCATGAGGTAAGTTTTTGGTTCCACTAGATTGTGGTGTTAGCATGGGAAAGTTATCAAAGCTAAAATCTAGTGTATTCTTTTCTCTGGCCATCATCTCTTTGCTATTGCTTCCCTTCCCACCTGTAGCCTGATGCAGTTTAGCTTGAACTTCACCTTGTTGCATTACAGTTTTCCATCTGCAGCTTTGTGTGATACTTCAAGTGTCTTTGTTGTTTCACCCATATTTCCTTCTGCATTGGTCTGTTCTTCATTTCTCATATCCTTTGCTATAGGTCCTTTTGTTCTCCATTCATATGTGACCTTCTTTGCTTCCCTTCTCCTTTGTGGTTGTATTACTCTTTGCTCTTTATTTCCTTGATGATTCTGACAAACATGCCGAATAGCTTGACATTTATCACAATACACTTGTTTCCACTCATAGTCTATTGTCTGTTGGAATACTTTCCCTCTAGGATCCATAACCATGATCACAGTAGATAGGATTTTAGTTATATTTACCTCAATCAGCATCCTTGCATATGATATCCTTGTCTTCTTGGTTGTACACTCATCAGCAAACAAAGGCTTTCCAACCGCACTTGCAATCTTACTCAATGCTTCATTTCCCCAGAAGCTCATTGGTAACTTAGGAAAAATCACCCACAGTGGTATATCAGTTAGAAATTCCTTACTCAGTAAAAAATTTTAGTTAGGGCCGTGCATAATTTGCTAAATACTGAATTACCAAATTAAAACTGAAAATTTTGGTATTTGGTATTCGGTATGGTATTTGGTTTAATTTTTAAAAAATAATTGGTATTATGTATGGTATTAGGTATTTTAAAATGAAACTGATACTGTACCGAAATATATATTATATTGCACAATACGCATATTATTAATTATAACATAAATATAAAAAATCTAAAATTTTGCTTTCTTTATTCTCTAAGTTCATCGAGTAACTCTAAGCAAGTAACAGGACATTTCTTTATTCCTTTATGTACAATTTCTCTCTCTTGCTTGATATTTACTGGTTTTTGATAAACTTTTGTCAACAAATGTTTAATTTTGTGCTTTTGAGTACTTTAATTAAGAATATTACATTCTATGACTCTACACACAAGTTAGTATTCAAACCGAATAAATCGAAGTTATCGAACCGAATAAATCGAAACGAAAGGAGAAAAATCGAACCATATCGGATATAATTAGGTACGGTATTGGTATAGCATTTTAAGAAATCGAATACCGAAAATACCGAATTAAAATATCTAAATATTGTACCGTACCGATCGACGAACACCCCTAAGTTTAATCACCTCGCGTCTGAAATTGAAAATAGATGGTCTGAAGTTTCCAATATCATATCGATGGGAAGCTAAGTTGGTATGGAAGAACTGCTGCGCCGCGGGAAGTCCTTCTCTATACAAGTTCTCGGACGAGGTTTTTGAACATAATTTCAATAGACGAGAGTTGTAAACCCAACCCCAAAAGGTTCCTTTGGAAAAGCTCTTTCTCCCTCCTAATTATGGAAGTCGTGGTTGATTTGAAGATCTTACGCGGCGAAGCGGAGAAGGACTAGGAGTAGGAGTAGGAGTAGGAGCTAGCTTTAGGGGCGGAATTGGATGATTACGATAAACACAATGAGACAAAGGAGAGCACTTAGACAATTCACTTTGAACACTCCACTATAGGATGACAATCCTTCACTCAGGAAGGGTAGGTTCCACACTGACAAGACCTCCTATTCCAGAATCCGTTCATTTCACACCAACTACAGCGAAACTTAATCACCAAGGTAGAGCTATATAAAGCCCTAATGTAACTGAACAAAGTGGACAACCCGCAATACGAGAGCAAAAACCTTCTGTGTCTAAGAAGAAAAGCAATATTAATTTCTTAATTATCGATGCGGTCTGAAGTTAGGCTTTGGCATAGCTCAACTTCATACCCCAAAGTTGGTATTTGAATTATCTATCTATATTATATTAAAAGCACGAAGGCCATTAGATAAATGTCATTCGCCTTTCTTTTTAAAATAAAATTCACATTAGATAAGATAGTCATTTGATTGTTTCCCTAATATTTAAAAATAGTTATTTAATTAATTTTCTACTATTTTGGAAAAGTTATTTAATTACACTTTTAATATGTATAAAATATTGATTTTATATATTCCTATATATAGAAGAGCCAAGTTGGTCAGCCAAGGGCAAATTAGTAATTTCATCAGCTGATTTTGTTTGTTTTGCCTAATCTCTTCCCTATATCTCAGCTGTCACAGCTCCTTTTTCTACCCCTAGAAGGGGCATATAAGAGAGTTTTTTTTCCAATTTAAGTGACAACCGAAACGGGATTATTTATTTTAAAACTCAGAGTCACCACTTGGGATAATTTATGGTATCTCAAGTCACATGTTTTAAATCCCGAATCGAGGAATGATTGACTCTGTTCTACAGTCCGCGAAATAGAAATTCGGGTAAGAAATTTTGTTAACCTAGGAGAAGGTGTTAGGCACTCCCAGGTTTCATAGTTTTAGCACGGTCTCTCAACTGTAATTATTGGCCTATTTATCTGATTTTAAGACATTTTTTGAAACCTATGTGCATTTTATCCCTTTTAAAACCGCTTTAATAAACCGATTGTCGTACAACTACTTATTTGATTACACGTTGCGAATCATGTCATGGCAATCGTATCCAGAATCCACAACATATTTATTTTATTAACAAGATTAAATGTGGCCGGGTCACATAAATGTACCCCCGAATTTTAGAAATTAAGAGTCACGACTACATCACGGGAACCGTACCCATAGCTATGACGGCTTATTCAATTAACACGCCTAAAGCAAACTACGAAAGTTCAAGGCATTTTTTTTATAATTAAGGTATCGATGTGAGGGCTATAGACTAGGTGATTGTATGCACACCTCAATTTTATTAAAGGAAATGCATTCAACTAAATGAACTACGAATATTCATATTTAACACTAATTTGAAATTATGTATCACAACTACGCTACAGGAACCGTACCCGTAGTTGTGGTGATTTAATTACGTGCCTTAAGTAAGCTACGATGGTTCATGAATTATTTTAACCTATTTAATTAAATCTGTAAATAGTAAACATAACATGTAGTATTAAATGAGAGAGGTATTAAAATGACGTAAAACCTCTATGTTAAATTTTCCAACATTGTAACATAAACAGTCTCATCATTGGAGTCACATGCCAAGATATAATTGAAATCAGAATAAGAGTGAAAAGGCCAATAAAGATCAAATTTAAGTGACCATAGGTGGCTCAAGGGTAAGGCTAGTAAAGCCTTTGCTTTAGATCCCAAAAATTTTGAGGCCCCAAAAAGTATTAATGGTAAAATAGGTAATAATATTTTGACATAGACAATTTTAAACTTTGTAGAAAAAAGTATAAAATCCATGTACAAAAGGTTTTAAGAAAACAAAGAATGTTTACTTTGTAACATAAGAGATATTCTAGAACTTCAAATTAAACTACTCAAATCTTCGTATTAGCAAATAAAGTTTTTTACATCAAGATCCGAGGTAATGTATTGCAAACATATGGCTAACATCTTATTAACTTGAGTTAACCTTTGATAATATAAATAATAATAATATTATTAAATGAAGCTAAAAGTCATATATCTTGTATGAATACTACTATTATATAAATAAGTATAGAAGGAAAAAAGACAATACCAAAGTTTTTGTATATACTTGTATAGTTGAATAAATTTTAGATTTTTATTAAAATTTAGCTTTAGGCCACTAAATTCGTTGAGCCGCCCTTGTAGGTGACAATCATCCTACGACATCAATGATAGAAGACCAAATTGGACTACTGTAAACATTATTGCTAAAATGACGAAGGAACGAACCTTTTAAACTGCCGAAATTTTAGAGTTGAACAATGAACAATAGAAGATCTCAAACAGCAATGCGGACCGTAAATATCAATCGGAAAGCTCGAACACCTCAACCTCCGGCAACCTCCAATTTTAACTTTGTCCGTATTCTCTACTGTGTGTGCGTGTTTCGGCGAGCTGTAGTGAATGGGAAGAAACATAAGCAACGACTGGGTTTATTCTTGCCGGATTCCGTCAGTAAAGAAATGGCACTGGTTGCTACTGTCTCCGGCGAGTTCAAGGTGGTGTGAGAGGTGAACGATCAAGTTGGGCCAAAGACGGGTCCCCTTTTTAGTTCTGTGGCTGAAGCTTCTCGTTAAGGGCTGTTGGTTTTCGTTTGCAATGAAGAAGAAGACCTCTTAGTCATTTTTTAGGTTTCAGGTTTTCAGCCAAAGTCCAAACGGCTGCTCCCCTGGGCTAGGTTAGGCATATATATGTGTGTGTGTATATATATATATATATATACACACATATATATATATATATGATCCCTTTAGGTCTTTTAGGGTTATATTAGGTTAGGGTATGGGTGAGAGAGATTACGAGCTTGGAAATTATGGTTTAGGTTAAAAAATTAGGCCTAAAAATAGGCCACTTGAGCCCAAATTTTATTCTTTCCAGCGAACGAGACTAAAAATACGATCTCATATATTAATTAATCCTACTTAAGTAAAATTACTATTAAAATAAGACTGTCCGTTAAAATAAAATTATTTTTGGTATTTTTTAAGATTAAAAATGAAAGTATTTTTTTGTAATTTTTATTTTTGAGATAAAATAATGTAAAAGAGCCAAAATTAGTTGAAATAAAGATATTAGGCCTAAACTAAATATTTACATGCTAAAATATAAAAAATCTTGGGGAGGGTCAAAAATCACATGTCTACAATTGCCCCTCTTTGAATGTAAATGAGAAGAGTTTTCAGACAAAGAATGACTACACGGGTTTTTTGACCCGACCCTTATTTAGGAAAACCAAAAATAAAAAGAAAGGAGAATGTGACCGAGCCCTAGTATCTGAGCTGCCTACATATCCTTGGCTATAAAGGAATCAGGCTATGAGTAGTTCAGAAGTGAGTGAGATGATGGAGTATACCGAGGTGGAGAGCCGGTCGAGGTGCTGTTACATCGAGGTTCCGGTCTGCGGTCCTGTTATTACATCCAAATCACAAAATGAAAAAGACTAACTAATCATGTCAACTATGAGTTACAAGATTCCTATGTATAAGTCTGATGAAACTTGATCTTGAGTCTTGAATGGTTCTTCAAGAAGACTTTGGATTTGAACCTTGATGCTTGCTAGTTGCAGGTGCTAGTTCATTCTTCTTCGGTTTTTCGGATCAAAATCGGACATACCATGCTTGTGACTTCATTCATGTCTTGAACAGCCCACATCTTTCATCAACTTCTGCATTTGGATCCACTTCTTGCCTTTTTCTTTTATTTTCTTTATTGTGGATTGTGACTAACTTTCGTTGATCATCTCAGACTGTTGACTCACATTCTTGCTACGAGTTTCTTTTGTTGTTGACTTGAATTGTATTCTGAAATGAATTCCCTTATTCTCTAAGTAGGCGCCTGATTGCCAATACTCGAACTCTCTTCCTTTGAAATTTGGACTTCCTTCTCTTGAAATCTGTGCTATCTTCATTTGAAACTTGAATTGCTTTCCCTTTGTTCTCTAGGTGGGCACCTGATTGCTGAACTTAAACCATCTTACTTTGAACATTTCTTCTTTCCCTTTTTTTCTAGGTGGGCGCCTAATTTCCAACACTTGTACTGCTTTTCCTCGAAACTTGAACTGCTTCCCTTTGTTCTCCAGGTGGGCTTCTGATTGCTGAACTTGAACTGTCTTCCTATGAATATTGCTGCTTTCCCTTTGGTCTCCAGGTGGGCGCCTGATTTCCAACATTTAAATTATCTTCCTTACCTCCGAAACATGAATTGTTTTCTCTTTGTTTTCTAGGTGGGCGCCTCATTGTTGTCATCTTTTGGACATTGCTGCTTTCCTTTTGTTCTCTAGGTGGGTGCCTGATTTCCAACACTTGCACTGCTTTCCTCGAAACTTGAATTGCTTACCTTTGTTCTCCAGGTGGGCTCCTTATTGTTGTCTTCCTCTGAACATTCCTGCTTTCCCTTAGTTCTCCAAGTGGGCGCCTGATTTCCAACTTGTACTGCTTTTCCTCAAAACTTGAACTGCTTCCCTTTGTTCTCCAGGTGGGCTCCTCATCATTGACTTCCTTTGAACATTGTTTCTTTCCCGTTGTTCTCCAGGTGGGCGCCTGATTTCCAACACTTGCACTGCTTTTCCTCGAAACTTGAACTGCTTCCCTTTTTTCTCCAGATGGGCTCTTGATTGTTGTCTTCCTTTGATCATTGATGCTTTCCCTTTATTTTCTAGGTGGGCACCTGATTACCAACATTTGCATTGTTTTTCCTTGAGACTTGAACTGTTTCCCTTTGTTCTCCAGGTGGGCTCCTGATTGCTAAACTCCTTTGAAGATTTTTGCTTTCCCTTTGCTCTCTAGGTGGGCGCCTAATTTCCAACACTTGCACTGCTTTTCCTTGAAACTTGAACTGCTTCCCTTTGTTCTCCAGGTGGGCTCCTGATTGTTGTCTTCCTTTGAACATTGTTGCTTTCCCTTTGTTCTCCAAGTGGGCGCCTGATTTCCAATGCTTGCATTGCCTTTCCTCGAAACTTGAACTGTTTCCCTTTGTTCTCCAGATGGGCGCCTGATTGTTGTCTTTCTCTAAACATTGTTGCTTTCCCTTTGTTCTCTAGGTAGGTGCCTGATTATCAACATTTCCACTATTTTTCCTTGAGACTTGAACTGTTTCCCTTTGTTCACCAGGTGGGCTCCTGATTGTTGTCTTCTTTTGAACATTACTGCTTTTCCTTTTTTTTTCCTGGTGGGTGCCTCATTTCAACAAAACAAAAGAAATTTTCTGCCCCAGTTTGATATTGGGAGCATCCGTGAGTATTAACCGATTCTTGTTATCAGAACAAATTCTAAACTAAATTCCTTTATCTTGAAAATTTCAAACCAAACCTCTTCTCAAAAGTGAAAAACATAAATGCCAAATTACACTTTCCAAAAGTAGACCTCTCGTCAGACCTTGTCATTTGCGAGGGACTTAAAACTTACTAAATCCTATTTTCAAGGAGTAGGAGTGGCAAACGGGCGGGTCGGGTCAAAAATGGGTAATGAAAAAATAGATCAATTATCCGACCCGATCCATATTTAATACGGATAAAAAATGATTTAACCGGCAGATAATATGGGTTGCCCATATTATCCATGACTTCTTGTATATGGTCACTTTTGAGAAAATTGTTAGTCTCCCTAACTTGAGGAACTCCCAATTCGAGGCTTTACAAATGTAAAAGTTAGACCCGTTGGTTATCCATTGGTTATCCATTTTCTAAATGGATAATATGGTTCTTATCCACATTTAGCCCGTTTTTATAGTTCATTATCCAACCTATTTTTAGTGGATAATATGAGTGGTTAACTGTTTTCTTTGAACCATTTTGCCACCTCTATCCAGGAGGGTACTGGCACTTCTGCCGAGCCTGTCTGGTGCTTGCTTTCCTTACAGAGGGTTTCTTCGGAACAAATAAAATTTCCTGCCCCTGTTTCAATCATCAAAGAAAACTTATGAGTTTAAACATGGTAGTTGGTTTGCGGCCTTGACTTTGAGGGTGATTGCTCATTCACTTCCCATGATAACTTTGATTTCAACTCGAAAGACCTTGCATGTTTATTGACTGACCACTTTCTCTATTACCCTTATCACGGAGAATACCTCTGACCCGTTCAAATCCAATACCATTCATCTGTTGCATTGTGCTCATGCATTGACATATACTGAACCTTTGTGTTTCACATGAATCCTAAAGCATGTCAACTGCCACCCATTCAATGCACATGCTGTTCTTTCTTGACTTAAACCACCGGCCTTGGCCTTGAGGTCTATTGCTCCTTCACTTGCCATGATAACTTTGATTTCCGCTTGGAAGACCTTGCTTGTTACTGGTTAACCATTTTCTTCGCCAATCTTATCACAGAAAATACCTTTGATTTCACCCAACACCCTCCATCTGTTGCATTGTTCATGAATTGATATATAGCAAACCTTTGTATTTCACATGAATCCCAAAGCACGTTGATTTTTACCAACTCAGTGCGCATGCTGTTCTTTCCTGACTTATGCCACTTTGATGTGCTAGCCAGATCCCGTTTTGTGCAATTGGAAAGTTGGTGGCAAATTTTAAAGTCATTTCTCACTTGTTTTGCCCGAACAGACTCTGGAAGAAGAAGTAAATAGGACAAAAGGAACATAGTAAAGGACAATGGAAAGAGATGATTCCTAACAAGAAAAGTATAAAGTATAAACTTACCATATGTGGATACCAACTCTAATGACCATGACATGCACCTTTGGATTAAGTAGCCTAATCTGTCAAGCAAGTCTGATGTTCAACTATTGTTATACCCCTAAACCATGAAACTGGGCTTCAATGCTCTGATTATCCAATCCGATTCACAATCCTTATTCGACTTGTATTGCCCGGAGGGTTTTCACCATCAAGCCTCTCTCATTTTGTTCTTTTTCTTAACTCACCATCGCCTTATGGTGCCTGTGAAGGTTTTCACTAATAAGACTCTCTCATTTTGTTCTTTTCTTCTTATTTCCTCTTATTTTGCAGATGACAAGGCATTAACTATGGTAAAAACATCATATACCTTTGGCATGTCTAAACTCAACACTCTCAAAGATTATCCGGGAGGTCTTTTTTGGACTGAAATGTGGCTTTTGGACAAGATTAGAAAGAAAAGATATCATAAAGGCTCAAAGTAACTATGACAACGAGGTTAATTTATTTACAACTTTTAGAATCCATTCTAAAAACTTTGCCCCAATTTCTAAAACAGGGGAATTTGAATCTATTTTTCCCTCCTTTTTTTTTTGGAATTTCCCACTCTCGACTTCGTGGGATTAAGGAATATTTTATTTGGTATGACCGAACCGTAAGGCTGCCTACGTATCTTGTGGTGACAAGAATCAGGTCATACATAGTTCGCAAAGATACATTTTGTTGTTGCTATTTTTCTTTTTCTTTTCCTTTTTTATCTTTATTTTTCTCTTTATTTTTTTTTTTTTTTGAATTTTCCTTTTGTGATGAACCTTTTAAAATAAACCTATGGGGACATAAACCTTTTTTTTTCACATGACTCTAACTTGATTCCAAAAGAGGGGAGGTCAAAGAAATTAGTACAGGCTCAAAAAAATATCAAATAGTATAAGTGTTTAGGTAGCTGAAAGAGGGCCTCCCAATCCCTGAAAATGCCAAGTATAACACATGCAACTTGAAATAAAAATTGAAGATCATGCACAATATTTCTTTTGCGGATTCGGCATTGATATTACTGATATGCCTTCCACTTTTCTTTAGCGCCTTGTCAAGTACAGAACCCTCGTTGGGTGATTCCCTTTTCACAATGGATATCCTCCGTCAATTCGGAGAAAATTTCCTTGAATTTATTTTGTAACTTGAGATGCATTTGAACTCAAATTTGCTTGCTTCAAATCGTCCAGGATACACTCTCCTTTAACGAATTCTAGTCACCCTATCAACTTCCCAAATTATCTGCCCAGTTTCACATGGTTTGGGCTTCATATGATCTCAAAAGCTCTTAACTTACTTCCCACAAATGTCCCTATCATCTTCAAACTTATTTCATTGCCTCACGATTAAACTAACTTTTAAGACCAGGACTTGAATTATGCGTGCATGTCATATCACTAGAGTCAGCATAAAAAGAACTATGAAAGGAGAAGAGTTCTAAAAAAAATGACCAAAAATAACAGAAAATAGAAAATTGCATTAGACAGACAGTGAAAGAGTTTGAACAATATAAACTGGGGTTACAACCCTTGAACAAACCTAGATAACACTAAAAGAATACTACGACTAAACAAACTAGGAAAAATAAAAGGATAGAGGGGTTTAAGTCACAAGACAATATCTAGATTACAATCCTGAGATAACCTGGACAATAGAAATGACAACAAAATAAACTACCAAGACTTCTTCCTGGATAGCCACGAAAGGAGCATTTTTCCAATTAACAAGCTCAATATCTTAGCCACTGAGTTTCGCATCAACATTGCCAAGACCATTACCAACTTCAACATCATTAACTTCAGTCAGCAAGCTCCTAAGGGGATTCGCATACTCCCTGTCATTGTCCTTGATCACAATTATCCCTTCTTGAATCATTCTTTTTATTTTCCTTTTCAAAGCACGACAATCTTTGGTGCTATGCCCTTGGACATTAGAGTGGTACATGCACTGTATGGCAGAATCAAAACCTTTTGCATATGGGTTCAGAGTATAGCCGAGGAGCAGCTCAATCAAGACAGAATGTTTTAACTTCTCAAACAGGCTTGTATAGGATTCTCCAATTGGCATGAAACTATTTATTTCTCTTTGTTTCCCCCCATGCCCCAGTTTTCTAGGGTTGTTGGATGCTCGAAAATGTTGTGAAGGCAAAAGTGCATTATGCGGTGTTGGTGCTCACCGTGAGGAATGACCCAGGGGTTGGACAGATGGTCGAACATTGTTCGGTGGATAATATTGGGATGGATTATGTGGAGCTTGGGGATATTCATGGGTTCGGTATTGAGGCTGAAAGCATTTAGCAGGAATGCCCACTGGATCTTGTCGTTGGCATGGCTCAACAATATCTTTACTATTTCTCTTTCTTCCACCCAAGCTTATTGTGATGTTTTGAATGTTTTTTGTAGTATCTTTCAATGCGGAATAACTCATGATTTTGCCTGATTTGATTCCCTCTTCTACCATCTCCCATTTTTACCATATCATTAAAGGTTTACCCAAGGCTGGGATCAAATGATTGAAGTAGGTGGTCCCCTGGGCTTGTAGGAAAAGCTCAACCATTTCTTCTTCACCAATCGAGGGACTGACTCGAGCAGCTTGTTCCCTCAATCTGAGCCCAAACTCCCTAAAGCTTTCCTTTGGTTTCTTTTTCATCTTATATAGGAAGGAGCGGTCTGGGGTAATGCCTATATTGTATTGAAAGTGTTGAAAAAAATCTTGAGCCATGTTCATGCCATGTATGCCATTTACTGACATCTTGACGTGTATGCCATTCCAAGGCTGTCCCAGTCAGGCTCTCACTGAAATACGCCATTAGCAACTCATCTTTTCTGCCAACACCTCTCATTTCACTGCAGTAACTCCTCGTATGGGCTACCGGATCTCTACATCCATCATACAAGTTAAACTTTGACACTTCAAACCCCTCGGGCAAATGAACATCAGGGAACATACACAAGTCATTGTAAGACATAATCTGATTTCTCATCCCTTGCATGCTTATTAAGGGTTGTTGTATACCTTTCAGCTTCCTAGATATCTCCCCTCACCCTTCTTTTCCTGCTGACTTCTCATTTTTAACATGAAGCTCATTTTGAGGGTTATGATTATACTAGACCGGGACCTGGTGAACCAACTCTGAGGAGTAGTATTGGGCTTTCTGAGGTTTGAACTGGTGTTCACTGTTGGACCTGAGGAGAGGTTGTAGAGAAGTTGTAGCGGTGGGTATAATGGATATGAAAGGTGGGCAATTTCTGGGAAAGGTGGTTAGAGGACGAGTGATGGAGCTGCCAGAGTGGTTGGGAAAGCTGTGATTGTAGGGCCCCGTAAAATCCCGACTTGAAAACCCGGATCACGTGGTGCCAAGTTAGGAGCATGTGTTAAAAATTCATAAATATACCGCGCAGACATTTTTGGATTGAATAATGCATTAAAAAGTCAAGAGTAAGTTTCTAGAAAAAAAATGCAAGAAATACGGTCCAGAATGAGGCTGCAAATCAGGTATGCGGATCGCATATTTGCCGCAGAGTGAGTCAGAATGTTGGTTAAAATTGAAGTCAGCTATGCTGTCGCATAATCGAAATGCAGGCCGCATAGTCGTCGCATATTCTCCTTTGAATTTTGTGAGTGTCGGTTCTGCGGTGCACTTTGCGACTGCAGAACGTGAATGCGGATCGCATTCTTACCGCAGACTAGGTCAGAGTGTCCAATTTCTGGGGAGCATTTTGCGGTCCATTATGCGGGCCGCATGTTGACTCTGCGATTGCATATTTGACTCGGGGCACCAATTTTCTAATTTTTAACCCGACCTCCCTATCGATATTATCCGGTGTTATAGCTCATTTTAAGCATTTTTCTGAATATTTCTAGAGGGAAAGAGAGGGTTTTTAGAGAGTGAAAGTCTCCCCATCAAATTACTCCATAAGATATGGCTAAATCCTTGAAGAAAATCAAGTGAAGACCCCTAGACCTTCATCTCAAGAGGTAATACTTCATCACCCCAACTCTTATTTGTTTTATTCTCAGATATAAGGGGTCACTAGTGAGGTTATTCATGGGTATAACAATGGATTCCTTGCATGTATGTTAAACCTTAGAATAGTGGGAGGTGGTGAATTAAAGAGGGGTACAAAGTGATATAACTCTAAAAAAGGGGCCTAAGATCATATTGCACCTCTAGGGTTTGTGAATATGCTTGAACCAAGCTAGAGTCTCAATCTCATCTCTAATTCTTGATTTAATTTGTAATTCCTACTCAATAGATCGAAGTGCTAAGAATTCCAGAAATTTGTAAAAGAGTAAGGAAAGCTTTATTGAGGTATGTATGGCTAAAACCCCCTTTTTATTAGAAATTAAGCTCCGTTGTCATTTACGAAAGTATGGTAAGAGTTGAATTGGCTAGTGTATTGATTGTTACTATGCATTAATTGATTTGCATATATCTATACATATTCGTGAAGGATGTTCCTCAATGTGAATAATGTACCAATCTTGATAATTAGATAATGATGAAATGTACAGTTATGTGTTGAAATACTTGGGCTATAAGACAACATTGAAATAAAGAATTATTCATGCTAGCTATGTGCTCACTTACCTGTGATTGCAACTTGAATTATCTTTGATATATGTGTATATGATCACAACTTGTAAAAACGAATATTGGAAAGGGAAAACGATGTGATGATGGTGGCCATGAGTTCCCAAGAAGTGTTATGATATGTGTGGAATAAAGATTTGAAGGTGTTGACTAATGAGAATAGAGTAATGCCTCCAATGAGGTGACCTAGCCAATCGGGTCGTGATCGGACACCATGCTGCACACATAGTGGTAATGTGCTGATATTAAATTCGAGATAAGGGAAATAAAATATTGGTGAGAGTAATGCCTCCAATGTGGTGACCTAGCCCGTCGAATAGTGACCGGACTCCGCTCGAGATGACGGTGGTAATGAGAACAGTGGTGAACACGTGACAGAAATGCCCTAATCTATGTTTTGGAAATTGAATGAAAGATTATATGAATTGCATCGTTAATTTACCAATGTTATTTACTTGTACCTGTTTGATAGTTCTTTCTAGTAAAATGGTGTTTAGTTATGCATATCAGTACAATTCAAATGTACTGACGTCCCTTTTGCCGGGGGCGCTACACTCGTGTTATGATTGAAGGTGGGTCTATAGCAGGCACTCCAGTCCACCAGCAGTAGCACCTCTTCCACTTTCCATCAGCTGTATTGGTGAGCTCCTTTCCCCTCGGGGCCCTGCGTGGCTTATGCCGCGGTTCTTCCCGGAGTCTTATTTTTGTATTTGTGTAAGCTATAGTCGGAGCCTTGTTGTCGGCATTTCTGTATTATTCTTTAGTTATATTTAGAGTCTCTGTAGACAGGTTATGGGTAGCGTCGGGTATTGGAAATTAAAATAGAAATATTGATGTTTGGTAATGATGTATATAACTTGTAATACCCTTAAAGTGGCGAAATGAACTTGCTAATGAAAATGAAATGGAACTCGTTTATTATATGTTGATAGAATTTGATTAATGGAGTCCATCCCTTATTTAATTATGAGTTAGGTTGGGTAGTATGTATGAAACATGCCAAGCTTGCTCAGTCGGGTTTACTCGATTGAGCGTCGGTCGCGCTCCTCGGATTTTGGGGCGTGACAAACTTGGTATCAGAGCCTAAGGTTTTAAAGTGTCCTAGCATGTCTCGGAGCCGTGTCTAGTAGAGTCCTTCTTATCGGTGTGTTGTCGACCACATATATAAGTTGGAGGCTATTCAGACATTTAGGAATTTCACCCTTCTTTGATACTATAATCGTGCAATAGAGCTCAAGTTGGGGAGCTAATTTCCTCTCTAAGTCTTATTCTCAAGATTGGTAACCTTGATGGCATAATCTGCGAATTTGAAGCATATAGGGAGAGATTGATCCCACCATCGAGTCCGAGTGGATTTCCCAAGGACTTGTTAGGAGATATGGATAGATTGGTAAAACATATCGCTAAGAAAGGAGTGTCCTTGTCCCTATTGATGTCTCTGTACCATCAGATCATGTGGTATATCACCATGTTACCTAAGTACGTTAGAGATGTGGAGTCGAGGGGTATCGATTAAGCTATTTCCCTACCAACCTAATGTCGTTAAGTGAGTCAAATTAGAATTTCTACTTATTGTATATGTACATCCATATTAAAGAGTTCTCATAAATATGGTTTTAACAAGGTGTTGAATAACAAAACATTGCGTGTATCGACTCTTTTGAACGAGATGCACTATTTGTGAATCTACTCCCTTATGAATTATTTTATTTACATTCTTGTGAGATTAAGTTCTATAATTATGCCCTTGAATTGAGTTATAACTCTAGGATTGATATTTCCCACTTGGTTTTCCTAAAATTCTCACCAAGGGATTATATCTGATGAATTTCTTACAGAATCTTTTTATTTAAATGGACAAAATCTACTCGCTTGTGCCTAGACATGCATTGTCGTAAAGTTTACCTATGTGGTGTCAAGTTCCATGCAAAGCATCCCGGCATTGCGATCCTTCTCGAGTCACTCATTTGCTCAGTTGTGTATATGGCTTATATGACTTGAACAGTCAATCTACTCTCTCGCGAATACCAACATAAAAGCTTCTCACTACCTAGTAACATAAGAGCGTACCTTAACACCTCACATAAGTGCATGTCAAGTGAAATGGTCACCGTGTGCATGAATATAAAGTCTCTCTGAAAATTTAGATCCTCACGTCCACGTCATAGGAAGATCACGTGTCGCTATAACTTTCGTGTCCACTTGGGACATCCCGCAATAAGTATCTCACCTTGTCCTGGTATTATGGTTGCTCGTGGCATGGTCGTATATTGTAGTTGGGAGCTAATATAGCAGAAGCGTGTCCAACTTATAACAAATGTTTATCTCCCCGTTACACCTCCATAACATGTGTTAATTGTGTTCTTTAGTTAGTGAATTCATTGTGCTAGTTTTCCCACACTTGTTCGATAACCATGAGAGAACATATCCCTTCTATGAGTCATTGTAACACTTTCTGTCTTATAAGGACCCTTGCTAGGCTCTCCGTCAAGACCAAGCACACCTTTGGGGGTTATTATAGCACAACGCCAGTTTCTCATGTTTTTTTGTCTTTCATTAGCATCTGGGTAGTTCCCAAGTTAAAATCTATGAAGAACTCATTAAGAACATCAGCAAATCCTCCATGATTATTCTATACTATCTCATTGGGTTCCTATATCACTTCAACTTCATCAAGGGTTGATAGCATGTCGCAGTTGCTGAGATCTAATGATCTCCTCTCGATAATGGATTATCTACACATGTGCTAGTCCAACGATCTGCTTATCAGACTAACTCTCGCCTATAGGTTTTGGGTTGACCAAGGAGAAATAAAACTAGTAACACATTCATATGTAAAAGCCTTTCTCTCGATCATGTCTTATAACATCTCCCAATATGGCTCGTAATAGCTGGTTGTATAGAAGTGTGTTGTAGAGCTTCATTATGAAGTAGAGTTGCTAAATATAATTGGATTTTTGAATTCTGGAGCTATACATCACGTGACTACATAGAGAGACCTTCTTTCAAAAAATGTAGCTTCTTATAATCGCTTTATATTACCATCGTTCCTAGTGGTTACAATGTAAAGGTTACTTCCATAAGGCTCTTTCCCTTTCTTTTCAGCTGTCTTACATCGTGTGTTGTTTACCCATAATCTTCGATGCGATATTACCTCGATGTCTCAACTAGTTATCCAATGATATGATCTGATTTAATTAACCTTACTTTTATGCACTCTAATTGTGTCCTGAGAGTGGATAAATTTCTCCTTTTCTACAGACTTCTAATGTCTTCAACTCTGTTTAAGCTTGTCGATTCCAAGTGGTGCTCTTAGTTGTGCTACCTTACCATCTATTTTCATCTGATAACTCTCATTGTAAAAAACTCATTTTATGTTTCATGGCATCAAAAGAGAAAGTCTTATAGCATCAGGGGTGGGGACATATTCCTTTTGTTAGAATAAACAAATAATGCTGGTACTCCTTGTAGATGCTCTTCTAACGATCATTTACCTGCTCTGCTTGTCCCTGTGACTAGATAACCTAGGTTTCTTATTCTTGATAAATGCATTACGACGGCTCATTCTTTTAAACTTATCCATGTGGGCACTTTGAGGCCTTGTTCTATACCAACTCGTAATGGTTTTAAGTACCTTCTCGTCATTGTTATTGATTTTTTAAGACTACGAGGGCTTGTCTCATGGGTTTCAAAAGTAATGATTTTCCTTAAAAGTTCGGGATTCAATTGCCATGATTTCAAACCAAAGTGTATACTTTTTTTTCCAAAGTCTTAAATGGGTCGGATTGGTTGGGTTATGTGGCTTTCTTCTAACTCGACTTCTAGAATAATTGACTATATCAGTTCCATGTAAGGATAGTTTTGCTACCCTTGGTATTACTCCTTGGGAGGATAGGAGTATCATTTGTCTTTCTCCCTGAAGCATCATGTTAACCATTAGAACGCCTCTAACCAGTACATGATTTCATCGCAACACTTAGATGTCCGAGCAATGTGGTCTTACATGAGAAGAGGATGAGATTAGGTGCCCTCGGATTTTTTGCACATATCATGAGCATATCGATTTGAAAGACAAGTTTGGTCATATCTTTAGTTACCTCGTATATGATCAATTCTCAGGAAGGGGTTAAGCTGTCTGAAATATGATAATCTCGTAAGCGTTCAACTTCTTTTCATCCCCGTGAGCTTATGGCATAGATTTCGTGTGTTAAGTAATGTTAAGAGTGTAATTCAACTGCATGTATTTTGAAACCCGTATCACATTCAAGGTGCCAGAGTATTCTTGTTCTTTATTAATGGATTTTCCATACACTCTAGAAAACAAGTGGTTCACGTACTCGAGTATTCCTCCTTAGTGGTTCCTATTGCCAATGTACGAGCTACCCCTATGACTTATTTGTCTAATAATCGATGTCCTCGTAATAATTAACCATGTCAGTATTGTTAGTAGTAACCTTCTGTGTCTCTTAGCATATAACCTCATAAAATGCTCTGCTCAGCACATTAATGGATTCCTGAATAACTCCAGCCTAATCTTGAACTCTGTTGTTCCTCACTGTACTAGGTCCATTGGGTATTGTAAGTTCAGACGAGTCCAAGATGAAGCTTCACACTGTGATCATATATATATTGGATCGGTAATTTTATGGTCAATTTATGATAGCACATCTTAGGGTAATCGTTGAAGGTCATCAAGGGTTTAGTGTGAGTGTTCGCCTAGAGAATTAGAGTTTGGAGGGTGAGCAGGCTATTCTCAATGTTTACCCCTGAATATGTATGTGAGTTGATAATAAAGGTAGCATAAGTTTATTCCACAGTAGGCCGCACTAGGAGTATGAAGTGTCCCCATGGTTGCTCTCCATATATTTTATGGATCCATATGTTCATGTCCAAGAAAGTGGGTGGAGATCAATTGTGTATCATTCCGGTGGAAATTAATGAAGGTGAAGTTAGTGGATAGTTAGCTTATGCAAAATATCTACTTGTTATCCTTGTTAAGCAAGTTTAGGGGTCGAAATTGCTACCGTGAATGTGTTCTGGGAAGTCTGTAGATATAAGAGGCCATTGAAGGCCGAGAATGTTGTGGAAATAAAATGTCTTCTCTTGATTGCTTAGCAGTTGGTTTTTACGTGTGCAGTCCATGCCCAGGTATCATCGTGATAAAGTAGTGCTTGTAATGCTGAGGTTCTTGTCATCAATATATTAATATTGTGGTGCTTTATCGGGTTGGGGAAGCCACATGGAAAGCGGAAGATGATCGTGATCGTGCGAACTCCTAACTCCATCTGTCCGAACAAGTCTAGTAGTGATCGTGCGAACTCTTATCTCTAAGTAAACTAGTGTTGTGTTCCATTTGGTGCAAATACACCCCATATCTCCCCTAAATGCTTTACTATTGCAATCCCTCTAGTGGTGTAAGAATGTTATGTGTTGTGATTGTCTAAGTCATGCAAAACTCTTTTTGGTAAATGAAAGTTTATGGGGACTTATGTGATAAGTAAACAACTAATACTAGTATAGATTGGTAATTATTAATTGAAACGCATGTAGTATGATGAAACGGTTAACTTATACGGGACTCATTGAAGTGACTAATTTATGTGGAGAATGTAGCAATATGATTGAGTACGTGCAATTGTTGGGGGTAATGAATTGTATACAATTTGTAGACATGATAGGAATTGTGCAATGGTGCTTGAAAATATGTTTCGGGGGCTCTCTGACAGGTGGAAAGGCCCAAATTACAAAGGGAACTCTGGTGAAATTTTCAGAAATCTAGGGAGTTAGCTAAATTTCGGGACTGTCAACCTGTTTCGGGTTGTGAAGAGGAGAAGATTGCTCTAAGACCGTTAATAAGTGAAACATGATCCTCATTCGAGGATGAATGATCTTAAGTGGGGGAAGATGTAAGGCCCCGTAAAATCCCTACTCGAAAACCCGGATCCTGCGGTGCCAAGTTAGGAGCATGTGTTAGCAATTCATAAATATACCGCGCGGACCTTTTTGGATTGAATAATGCATTAAAAAGTCAAGAGTAAATTTCTAGAAAAAATAGTGCAAGAAATGCGGTCCAGAATGCGGCCGCAAATCAGGTATGCGGACCGTATATCTGCCGCAGAGTGAGTCAGAATGTTGGTTAAAATTGAAGTCAGCTATGCGATCAAAAATGCGGTCGTATAATCGAAATGCGGACCACATAGTCGTCGCATATTCTCCTTTGAATTTTGTGAGTGTCAGTTCGGTGCACTTTGCGACCGCAGAACGTGAATGCGGATCGCATTCTTACCGCAGACTGGGTTAGAGTGTCCAGTTTTTGGGGAGCATTTTGCGGTCCATTATGCGGGCTGCATGTTGACTCTTTGCGATCGCATATTTAACTCGGGGCTCCAATTTTCTAATTTTTAACCCGACCTCCCTATCGATATATCCGCTGTTATAGCTCATTTGAAGCATCTTTCTGAACATTTCTAGAGGGAGAGAGAGAGGGTTTTTAGAGAGGGAAAGTCTCCCCATCAAATTACTCCATAAGATATGGCTAAATCCTTGAAGAAAATCAAGTGAAGACCCCTAGACCTTCATCTCAAGAGGTAA
>MU690598.1:81380-108364 GCA_026770625.1 Nicotiana glauca
AATCCCAAAGCTTCTACTCAATTGGTTAGAGTCTCGTGCTGATAACGTGTTATAAAATAATAAAAGAAGAAGAACAATATTGCAGAGAAAGAGAGAGAGAAATTCTTATTGGATTTTGGGATGATTCACAATGGGGTAAGACCCCTCTATTTATAGGAAAAAAATGACTTCGTCACAAAGTAAAACTTTCTACAAGATAGACATTCACTTCAAATAGAATTCTATTCTTAACATATTCCCATATATCTACCCATACTCCAATACAAGTAACGATATATCTACGGATATTCCAATTAGAAACTAATTATATTCCAAATTATATATTAATATTCCAATGGAACTAACAAAAAATTTACAAATATTCCAATAAAAAATAAAATGTATTATAGTATGTCTACTAGAATTCCAATCAAACTAACATTATATCTACATCCAATCAGAAATTAGTTTTATAGGCACACGCTAGTATTCCATTAAAACTAATAGTATACATACAAATATTTTGGTAATAAACTAACAGTATGTTTATTAGTACTTCATATGAAACTACAATATTCAATTTTAATGTATTCAATTAAAGAATATAATATTCAATTTGCAACTACAATATTTGTTTTCAGAACATAATATTCCATTTGAAACTACAATATTCAATTCTAAAATATAATATTCAAACCAAACCCCTTAAATGTTGATACGGTGCAAGAATTCATGATACGGTGTATTGAGAAAGATACGGTATTTTATCCCAATTAAATATTGATTGAAGATATTCTAAAAGAATCTGGGGAGACTATCTAATCCCTTAAAAGATGGGATATGTTTAATGACATATAATGATATTAAAGATTTAAGAAGTAAATAAAGTTTTATAAAATAGGTATAGAGTGTAAAATAAATATTTTAAAAGTATATGGAGTTAAGTGGTGTTTTTAATGGGTAGACCACGTGGATTTTCCTTTATTTTTTTTTTTGTAAAAATAGAAAAAAAAAAATTGTTTTTTAAAAACTGAAAAAATTATTTTCAACAAAATATTTGCGCTTTTGAAAAAATATTTTTTTTATTTTTCTGTTTTTTAAAAGAATTTTATTTTGTAAAAACTGAAAAAACAAATTTGTAAAAACAGGAATAAATATTTTTTGTTTTTTTAACAAAATATTTTTGTTTTTAAAAACTGAATTTAAAAAAAAAACTGGAAAAAATAAAAATAGGGGTTGGGTTGTGGGTTTTTTAAAAAGCGGGTCAGGTAAAAAAAAGGTAATGGGTCGTTTTAATCTGGTGTTGCCATGTGGCACTCCATCCAAAAAGAGGGATATTTTTGTTCAAAGTATGACATAGGGGTATAAATAACCCAATAGTAAGATCGGGGGTTAACTTTTTGATATCGGGGTCGTAATCCAATTCCGAAAATTGGAGTAGGTCCATAACGTCGAATATGATTTGTGTCTAAAATTTGAGGCCGATCGGACGTGATTTGAAAGGTTTAAGCATCGAAAGTAGAAGTTGGAAAGTTCAAAGTTCATAAAGCTTGAATCGGGGTGTAATTTATGGTTTTAGCATTGTTTGTGATGATTTGAGGCCTCGAGCAAGTCCATAATGTGTTTTGGGATTGGTTGGTATGATTGGTTGGGGTCCCGGGGGCCTNCCGTTAATTATATGTTGATAGAATTTGATTAATGGAGTCCATCCCTTATTTAATTATGAGTTGGGTTAGGTAGTATGTATGAAACCTGCCAGGCTTGCTCAGTCGGGCTTACTCGGCTGCGCGTCGATCGTGCTCCTCGAATTTTGGGGCGTGACAGTGACAAGTGGGAGAATCTGGAGAGTATGGGGGATCATCTGGCACTATGACCGGAGTCTGGGTAAGGGTAGCATCTAAAAATCTAGGTGGTGGCAGGGGTGGTGCCTTCCCAGTCATCTAAGCATGATACATGTCCGTCATGTGTTGTCTTAACATCCTTACCTCTTCAACCAACCCATTGCCCTATTCAACCGATTGCATTTGGGCACCAGTATCAACCGACTCGAATCCATTGTCGTCTGCCATTGCCTTTCGACCTTGTGTTGTAGAGAAGACTTGCCACTTTAAGAACCACAAACCAACCATCTTTCTTTTATGAATATGAAGTCATCACGTTAGCATTGGGGCATTTAAAATAAGATAATCTCACTTTATGTGCAATGCACCTAGCCACAATTATCAAATCTAAGATGACTTCGAGGGTACGAAGGTCAGTTAGCATCATCCCAATTTGTTCATTTCAATCCTCTTTTCTTTGCTTTTCTAGCACTTGCTTGCTCATTTTCCTCTCCCCTTTTTTTCCCTAATTATCACTCTTTTCTTTCCTCTCATTTCTCCCATCACATAGTTTCATCTCTTTTTTTTTATTTAATAATAAAAAAAATGAAAAAAGGCCAAATATATCCCTATACTTTCAAATATTATTTACCTGTACCCTTCGTTATACTATTGGGCTATCCATACCCCCGTTGTCATACTTTGGAACAAAAATACTCTTATTATGGATGGAGTGTCATGTGACAGCACCAGATTAAATGAACCATTTTTTTTTTTACCCAACCCATTTTACAAAAAACCCACAACCCGAACCATATTTTAATTTTTCAATTTTTTAAATAATTTTTTTTTGTAAAACTTAAAAAAAATTGCAAAAATTGTTTTTTTAACAAAATATTTTTTTTGTAAAACATATTTGTAAAAACAGAAAAAATTTGTAAAAACAGGAAAAAAAAATTCAGTTTTTAACAAAATATTTTCGTTTTTTAAAAACTGAAAAAAATATTTTCAACAAATTATTTGCGCTTTTGAAAAATGTTTTTTTTCTTCATTTTTTCAGTTTTTTAAGGATTTTTTTTGTAAAAACTAGAAAAACAAACTTGTAAAAACTGAAGTTTTTTTTGTAAAAATTATAAAAAACAAATTCATCTTTTAACAAAATATTTTTCGTTTTTTAAAAACTGAAAAAATTATTTTCAATAAAATATTTTCGTTTTCGAATTTATTTTTCCAGTTTCTTAAAAGAATTTTATTTTGTAAAAGCTGAAAAATATTTTTGTTTTTCAAAAACTAAAAAAAATATTTCCAACAAACTATTTTCGCTTTTGAAAAATATTTTCTTTCTTCATTTTTTTAGTTTTTTTAAAGATTTTTTTTTTTTGTAAAAATTGGAAAAATAAACTTGTAAAAACACTTTTTTTTTTGGGAAAGTTTCATGGTATACCCATCTATAATGCCCACTTTCTTGATTTACCTCAAAAATTAAAATTATACCAGGTGTCCAAAAAAACTTACACTATGTCTATAAAATGCCAACCTATTTGCAAGGCTGGAAACACGAAGCCTGAATAATAGGAGCGTTCCTAAGATCACGTAGTATATTAAAAATAAAGAAAACTCATTAATTACAATCACTTCTATCCCAATAAGTCTCCTTTCAATAGGCAATTTCTTCATTTTTTCAGTAATTAAGTTCTCCATTCTAAGAGCATATTCCTATGTTTCGGATGAGATTTCTAACAAAAATTTACTTAAGTATATTTGTATTCTGTTATAAAATAATAAAAGAAGAAGAACAATATTGCAGAGAAAGAGAGAGAGAAATTCTTATTGAATTTTGGGATGATTTACAATGGGGTAAGACCCCTCTATTTATAGGAGAAAAATGACTTAGTCACAAAGTAAAACTCTCTACAAGATAGACATTCACTCCAAATAGAATTCTATTCTTAACACTCCCCCTTGAATGTCTACTCAATAAGTAATGTGCCTCATTAAAACCTTAACTAAAATAAAACCCAATGGGAAAAAAAATCTAGTAAAGGAAAAAGAGTACACATATCTAATAATACGCCTTTTGGTTGCCTCGTTAAAAACCTTGCAAGGAAAACCCAGTGGGACAAAACCTTGTAAGGGAAAAAGAGTGCAACGCGCATTAACTCCCCCTGATGAGAGCATCAATTCACATCCTTGAGCCTTCACATCCCAATCTTGTTCACTAGCTTCTTGAAGGTTGACGTCGACAATGATTTTATATCAGTTTCAATGTATTTTCATAATGACATAACATAGAGATCTCTTCATTCATATATTCAGGTACCTGAATCTCTCATGAGATATTATGAAATGTTATGTCATGTGATCTTCTAGATCACTTGCCTCCTTTATTATGATCATTTTGATCATTTGCTCATCTTCTTTATCAAGAAGTTTATTTGAAACCGATTGTCTATACGCTTTAAGCTTACCATAGACTTTGTCCTTCTAGGACTTAATATGAGCATTTGCAATGAGAATATAGTTACTTTCTTTGGGTCATCAAATGCGTCTGGCATGCTTTGCAATAAATTGCACATGAATTATCCTTTTATGAACTTCAAGTTCATATTATTTTATTCGAGGATCTAGATGTATAAATGATAATTCATTCCATGTAACTTTTTCTCAACTGTTGTATCTTGTCTCCCCCTCATGTTAGAAAAACTAACTTGTTTCCTCAACTTTGAGAACCCATCTTTGTGCGTTATGGTGTTAATCAAAATATACACCGCACATAAATAATAATAAGATGGAATTATTTGGTTCCTGACCCTGAACCACTTGTGAGGGGAGAAAATAATATACTTTGGTATATAACGTATATCAAACTGATATAGATAACTTTGTTCTCACAAGCAATAGTTTAGCTATTAAGTGGAGGCACTCAATAAATTATTTTGCTAAACCAACTGTGATGTAAACCAACTTATCAAGAAGAACTATCTTGAATAAAAAATCTGGAGATTATGCTCTATATTAAATTATTGAGCAAGTTACCTCGCAAACACCAGGTTGCGGGTTAATAATAATCGCACATGTAACCATCTCATAGATGCATCTTATGTAGTATACATGGCAGGTGAATGGGCCCATATTCACCTTTGATATTTCCAGCATTCATGGGATTCAATCCCAATTTTAATTGGTCTACTAATTAATGAGAACAAGCAATGTAAGAGAATTCGTAAAGAACTTTCTAGTTCTTTAATATTTACCCATGTGAATTCTCTTTTATTTTTGCACATCATACTTAAATTGATATGGCTAAACCAATTATGCCAACTGAATAAATTATCAATATTGATAAACTTCAGATTTACACCATGATGTGTGCAATTATGAATAAACTCTAAGTTTATTACGATATGGGTTTTATATCAATAAAATATCCACTTCATTGTGGTATTCTTTTATTTATGTAGTACAAATTGGAGAATAAAGCGGGTAGCTTTTCACATACATATTATCCCGCTACAAGTTGTAGTAATAGAAGATATTAAATCTTTCCTTTATTTATAGTCTCAATATAATCAACCGCTTTCGCGAATACTTTGGAAACTGAATATGTTTCTTTGAGACTTACTACAACACAATACCTTATTGGTAATCAATTGTGTTTCTCCAAAATAGTTGTAATTGGCTCTTCCAGAGCTTTCAATTAATTTTGTACTAGAACATATTCATCAACACCCATATGGTGAATATCTCTTTGAAAGAGAAAGTTATACCATTATGGTTATGGTCAAAATTAAATGTGCAAGTTCTGTTCTTGCATTATCGTTGTCTTTTAATAATCACAATGCCAAAATATTTTGGCGTACAGTAGGTACGTGACCAATGACCATTCATGCCATAATAATGACATTATTTTCTTATATCATCTCAAACCTCCTTCTAGAGGTGAGTGTGGTATATTCGCTACCACTAGCACGTTCATATTCTTTGAAGAATGAATATGTATTCGTAAATCAGATGTTGTCACATTCACATCATGAATGGACCATAATCATCTATATGTGCTTTATAAAATCTCATGTCAAATCGATGACAAATATTACTTTCACATAGTGAAGGATTATTTTGAGAATCCTTATTATTCTCAGTATCACAATGATGACGATTATAATTTCGTCTATTGCCACGTCCACATCCATTGATACCTTCATAGTAATAATTTTGTCTTCTTTCAGACTTATCACATACTGCTATCACATTCTCTAAAGGGAATGAGAATGGAGCAAATTCAATGGGACGGGTATATATGCACTTCTTGTGCCCATAATCATACATGAATTTAATCATGGCAAGGCATAGAAATTTTACCACTTTGGGTGGTTATAATTTCTTTCAAACTCCATTAGAGTTGCAAACAAAATTTTCGTCTTTACTTGTATTTAAAATCAAATTATAGAATGTCAAGAATTTGAAAGAAAAAAGTAAAATACTTACCTTAAATCCAGAATTTAATCATGAAGTAAGTTCATAGAACAATCGATAATGATTATGCTCAATCCCAAAGCTTCTACTCAATTGGTTAGAGTCTCGTGCTGATAACGTGTTATAAAATAATAAAAGAAGAAGAACAATATTGCAGAGAAAGAGAGAGAGAAATTCTTATTGGATTTTGGGATGATTCACAATGGGGTAAGACCCCTCTATTTATAGGAAAAAAATGACTTCGTCACAAAGTAAAACTTTCTACAAGATAGACATTCACTTCAAATAGAATTCTATTCTTAACATATTCCCATATATCTACCCATACTCCAATACAAGTAACGATATATCTACGGATATTCCAATTAGAAACTAATTATATTCCAAATTATATATTAATATTCCAATGGAACTAACAAAAAATTTACAAATATTCCAATAAAAAATAAAATGTATTATAGTATGTCTACTAGAATTCCAATCAAACTAACATTATATCTACATCCAATCAGAAATTAGTTTTATAGGCACACGCTAGTATTCCATTAAAACTAATAGTATACATACAAATATTTTGGTAATAAACTAACAGTATGTTTATTAGTACTTCATATGAAACTACAATATTCAATTTTAATGTATTCAATTAAAGAATATAATATTCAATTTGCAACTACAATATTTGTTTTCAGAACATAATATTCCATTTGAAACTACAATATTCAATTCTAAAATATAATATTCAAACCAAACCCCTTAAATGTTGATACGGTGCAAGAATTCATGATACGGTGTATTGAGAAAGATACGGTATTTTATCCCAATTAAATATTGATTGAAGATATTCTAAAAGAATCTGGGGAGACTATCTAATCCCTTAAAAGATGGGATATGTTTAATGACATATAATGATATTAAAGATTTAAGAAGTAAATAAAGTTTTATAAAATAGGTATAGAGTGTAAAATAAATATTTTAAAAGTATATGGAGTTAAGTGGTGTTTTTAATGGGTAGACCACGTGGATTTTCCTTTATTTTTTTTTTTGTAAAAATAGAAAAAAAAAAATTGTTTTTTAAAAACTGAAAAAATTATTTTCAACAAAATATTTGCGCTTTTGAAAAAATATTTTTTTTATTTTTCTGTTTTTTAAAAGAATTTTATTTTGTAAAAACTGAAAAAACAAATTTGTAAAAACAGGAATAAATATTTTTTGTTTTTTTAACAAAATATTTTTGTTTTTAAAAACTGAATTTAAAAAAAAAACTGGAAAAAATAAAAATAGGGGTTGGGTTGTGGGTTTTTTAAAAAGCGGGTCAGGTAAAAAAAAGGTAATGGGTCGTTTTAATCTGGTGTTGCCATGTGGCACTCCATCCAAAAAGAGGGATATTTTTGTTCAAAGTATGACATAGGGGTATAAATAACCCAATAGTAAGATCGGGGGTTAACTTTTTGATATCGGGGTCGTAATCCAATTCCGAAAATTGGAGTAGGTCCATAACGTCGAATATGATTTGTGTCTAAAATTTGAGGCCGATCGGACGTGATTTGAAAGGTTTAAGCATCGAAAGTAGAAGTTGGAAAGTTCAAAGTTCATAAAGCTTGAATCGGGGTGTAATTTATGGTTTTAGCATTGTTTGTGATGATTTGAGGCCTCGAGCAAGTCCATAATGTGTTTTGGGATTGGTTGGTATGATTGGTTGGGGTCCCGGGGGCCTCGGGTGGTTAACGGATCGAAAATGGATTTTTGGAAATAGCTGAGTTGCTAGTTGCTGGTATTTCCGCTTCTGCAGAGATGGGACCACAGAAGCGGGGAAGAAGCCGCAGAAGCGGTCGAGTGTGAGGGCAGCCAGGACCGCAGAAGCTGCCCTTGATCCGCTGATGCGGAACCGCAAAAGCAGTAGGCTGACAGCAAAAGCGAAAATGTGCTGGAGCCCCCTTGTCCTCAAAAGCGGGACTGCGGAAGCGGTAATAGAGCCGCGGAAGCGGAAACAGCTGGGGCAGAAGCATTGTTTTAAAAAAAATCGGATGTTTGGACATTTCTCTCATTTTCTTCACTTCATTGGGCAATTCTTGGAGATCTTCAAGGAGAGATTTCATCATCAATGTTAAGGTAAGCTACTCCTACTTATTTTCAAGTTAAATACAAGACTATACAATGGAATTAGACATAAAAATTAGTATAAAAGTGGGGTTTTGGTGGAAAACCTAAAAAAATCATATTCTTGGAATTTAGCCACGATTTTGAGTATGGAATTAAGAGAAAATCATATATTTGAGTTCGTGAATTCATGGGTAAACTTTATCTTTGAGAAATTTCGAATTTCCGGGCACATGGGCCCGAGGGCATTTTTGTCAACTTTTCGCTTGGGGTTAGGAATTGTCCTAAATTGGATTATAATGAGTATCTTAGCGTATATTAATGGAATTACGTAATTGTTGGATATTTTTGGAGCATGGTGCATCAAGTAGAGCTTTCGGAAGAATGTATAATGCCGGTTATGAGTCTTCGGAGCGAGGTGAGTCTCCTTTATAACCTTGTAAGAGGGAATTGTCCCCATAGGTGGAATAATTGATTATGTGCTCCTATTTGTGGGGGGCTACGTACGCATGAGGTGACGAGAGTCCATGTGTAGCTACTATTATGCTGTTGTCCGGGTAGTTTAGGACCCAAAAAGCATGCTATATTTGGACTAATTGTGAACCCGTTGTGGCTTGAATTGCTTAAATCATATTGGGTTAGAAAATGAATTTAAAAAGAGATTAACCATCATTTTTTTGAATTGTTAAAAAGAGAAATTATCTTATTTGGATAAATAGCCCCGATAGATTCTTAATTGGCTACTTGAGCTTGTATTTTATGTGTACCTGCATCACATGCATGATTCGCGAGCAGGGTATGTGAATATTTGTAATCTTATAGATAGTTGAACTTCTTAAATCACATCAGAATAATAAATGAATTTTTAAAAAGGATCTGGACCTCATTATCTTAAAATGCTAAAAAGAGAATTAGCTTTGCCTTGAATAATTGCCCCATGTTGGCTTCTTGACTGAATGTCTCTATGTGTTTATTTTGGTACGGGCCGAACGCCTCGGCAGATTAAATAGATGCATCTATAGGCGCGCCGTCGACCCTCGACAAGTGCACATTTTATTTCTGTTGGAGCGGGCCGTCGACCTCGGCATGATTTATATGTCGTTGCCTGAGAACTTTATACGTTGATGTTGCCTTCCATGGCTTGATATAAATTATTAAAAATAAAGAAAAGTAAATCTTGAAAATCCTTTATTATTTGCTAAAGGTGTTTTCCTGTTTCTCGGCTTCGTGAGTAGAACTACTTTTTATTCCATGATTTCCTCATATCCTAGCATATTGTTAATTGACCTCTAGTAAGTGTCAAAATTGACCGTCTCGTCTCTACTTCTTCGAGATTAGACGGAATAATTGCTGATACATGTTGATTACGTACTCATACTACACTTCTGTGCATTTTTGTTGCACAGGTATATGTTACTTTAGCTGCCCACCGGGCATAGTAGCACAGACGATTCGGGGACTAGGTGAGTTGCAGTATGCAAGGCGGCCCGCAGCTTTTAAAGTCCCTTTCTAGTAAAATGTACTTTATATCCTTCTCAGTAAATGCTCATTCACTTGTGACACCGAGTTCTGGGGATGGTTTTCGAAAGATGTGTACTAATTATTATTATTTAAATTTGAACTCAAGTATTGATCTTTTATTTATGAAAAATGGGAGGAAAAACTTGAGATTTTCAAAACTATTAAAAGAGGATTTAATTGATAATTTAGTTGGCTGGCCTGACAGAGGTATCCGACGCCACCACGACTCTTAGTGGATTTTGGATCGTGACAACAATATTCAATTCAAAAATATAATATTCAAACCAAACCCCTTAAATGTTGATACGGTGCAAGAATTCATGATACGGTGTATTGAGAAAGATACGGTATTTTATTCCAATTAAATGTTGATTGAAGATATCCTAAAAGAATCTGGGGAGACTATCTAATCCCTTAAAAGGTGGGATATATTTAATGACATATAATGATATTAAAGATTTAAGAAGTAAATAAAGTTTTATAGAATAGGTATAGAGTGCAAAATAAATATTTTAAAAGTATATGGAATTAAGTGTTGTTTTTAATGGGTAGACCACGTAGATTTTCCTTTTTTTTTGTAAAAATAGAAAAAAATTGTTTTTTAAAAACTGAAAAAATTATTTTCAACAAAATATTTGCATTTTTGAAAAAATATTTTTTTTTTATTTTTCAATTTTTAAAAGAATTTTATTTTGTAAAAAATGGAAAACAAATTTGTAAAAACAGGAATAAATATTTTTTGTTTTCTAACAAAATATTTTCGTTTTTAAAAATTGAATTTAAAAAAAAAACTGGAAAAAATGAAAATAGGGGTCGGGTTGTGGGTTTTTAATAAAGTGGGTCAGGTAAAAAAAAGGAAATGGGTCGTTTTAATCTGGTATTGCCACGTGGCACTCCATCCAAAAAGAGGGATATTTTTGTTCAAAGTATGACAATAGGGGTATAGATAACCCAATAGTATGACAGTAGGGGTATGGATAATTATATTTAACCTTATGTAAGTTACCTACTGTGACGACCCAACCCTCGTCTCATGTATTACTGCCCCGTTTTCCCCATTTTATACTTCTTCATGTTTCATTATTGGCATTTGGTGTGTTAGAGTTCAATTGGATTGGTTTTGGTAGGAAATGACATACTTAGTCTCTTTAAGGAAGGCTTGGTTTGGGAAAGTCAACCGGATGTTGACTTATGAGTTAGAGGGCTCGGATATGGTTTCCGGTGATTCGGTTAGCTTTGGAAGGTGATTTGTGACTTCGGAGTGTGATCGGAAGTGATTTTGGAGGTCCGGTGTAGAATTAAGCTTGAATTGGCGAAGTTAGCATTTTGGCAAATTCCGGTTGATAGGTGAGATTTTGATCCCAGGGTCGGAATGGAATTTCGAGAGTTGCAGTAGCTTCGTTAGGTGATTTTGGATGTGTGTGCAAAATTTCAGGTCATTTGGAGGTGTTTTGGTCAGCTTTTTATCAAATGCGTATTTCGGAAGTTTTTAAGAAACTTAGGCTTGAATCCAATGAGATTTAATGGTTTTAGCGTTGTTTGATGTATTTTAATGATTGGAACAAGTTTGAATGATGTTTTAGGATGGGTTGGCACTTTTGATTGAGGTCCCGAGGGCCTCGGAGTGATTTCGGGTGGTTATCGGAATGAAATTTGAAGTTTGGAATTGCAGGTTTTTGGTAGCAGCAGGTATTTCCGCATCTGTGGAAAGAAAACCACATATGCGGTTATTCAGAAGCGGAGGCAGATGTCACAGGTGCGAAAGGGGCTATGGTCGAGCATTTTCCACAGAAGTGGGAAGGTATTCGCATAGGCAGGTCCGCATAAGTGGAAGATCTACCGCAGAAGGGGTTTTTGGGATTTTAAGGATGATCCATAGAAGCGGGGAAAAAGTCGCAGAAGCGGTCCCGCATAAGCGGGAGCAGGGCTGCAGAAGCGAAAATCGGCCTGGGTAGAAGGGTTTTAAAATAATATTTTTATCCACGAGCTTGGGATGTTTTCCACCATTGTTGAGAGACCTTGAGAGCTTTTGACGATAATTAAAGAGAGTTTTGACTGGGAATTGATTAGAGGTAAGTCCCTTGGCTTAAATATACGAAATTATGATAAATTTAACATGGAAATTAGTTGAAATTCGTCAAAAGGGGGAAAAGCTAGGGCTTGAGAATTGGTAATTTAGAAATGGAATTTGGAGGGTCAAATGGACTCCGATTTTGGTAAAATTGATATGTATGGACTCGTGGAGAGACTAGGAATCCGGTGATGTAAATTTTATAATTTTTCGAGAAGTGGGCCCGGGGCTCGGGTTTTGCTAACTTCATGCTTTTCAATGTTTTTCGAGTCTTTTTGATTGAGTTATGTTTCCTTACCCTATTGTAACATATTCCTTGTGATTTTGGTTAGATTTGGCGCGCAAGGAGGTCGATTCGAGAGGAAAAGGCATAGCGATCTAGACTTGAGGTGAGTAATAAATGTAAATGATGATTTGAGGGTTTGAAAACCCGGAATTTTGCATCGTAACGCTATATTGAGGCGAGACACGCGCTCTATGACGAGTGTGGGGTCGTTTGTGGTTGGGGATTGTGACTTAGTCCATCCCGAGTGATGTTCTTACCGTGTTTTCGACTAAGACTTGTTTGATAATCATCCTACTTGGATTTAAATTGTTATATTTGGGGTTTGTGCCGATTGTTTAAATCCTTCAGGGATTGCTATCACTGTTTTCACAATATTTGACATGCTAATCGATTTTAGTCCTAAGTATAAATACTGTTTTGAAATGCTCAGCCATTTTTCTAAGATTTGAAAACTAAAACACTATTTTATTTACATCCTGAGCTGAGAACTATTATTTTGATATTGCCCGAGCGGCTTGTGTGAATTTCTGGACTAAACATGGATCGGGCTGCGTGCCGCAGCAGTATTATATGGATATTGGTGCCACGAGATGGCTTGATTATTTGCGCTTGGGCTGTAGGAGCCCTTTCGGAGTCTGTACACACCCCCAGTGAGCGTCGTCGACGTTAAATGGATCGGGTTGCATGCCGTAGTAGGTAGAGTGTACCGTTCTATGCGTTGTATTGCATTCATGAATTTATTACTTGTCTGATTTACCTGCCATGGTCCTTTCTGTACTCTTGCTTCAATACTGTTTTGTTGTTAAATATTCTGGACTGCTGGTTATAGGTTACCTTGTATTATTTCATGATTTCTTATCCTCAGCCCTTATTTATATTTATTACTCACTGGGTCAGAGTACTCACATTACTCTCTACACCTTACGTGCAGATCCAGGTACCCCACAGGCTGAGTGAGGACTATTTAGCAGGACAGCAGTTTCAGGGAGCATTGAGGTAGTTGCATGGCATTCGCAGCCTTGATCTCTCCCTCCTATCTTTATTCTCTATTTTCGCATTTTCCTAGACAGACTTGTATTAGGTGGATATTCTGTATTAGAGGCTTATATTCGTGACGTCGGGTCCTGTTTGGGGATTATGTTGTTGTATTTTGCTAAATTTCAGTATATTTCACCGTTATCTATAGACTCTTGATAAATAGCTTAGTAATTATTACCTGTGCTTGGTATCTATGATCCGTTCTAGTCGGGAAATGTTGTTGAAAGGTCGGGCTAGCCTAGCAATGTGTTGGGCGCCATCACGACTGGGGGTTGGGTCGTTATAAGTTGGTATCAGAGCCTAGGTTATTTGGTCTCACGAATCATGAGCCGGTTTAGTAGAGTCTCGCGGATCGGTATGGAGACGTCTGTATTTATCCTCGAGAGGCTGCAGAACCTTTCGAAAAAACTTCATATTCTTGAAATTCTTGTCGTGCGACTTTGTTGATCCAAGAACTAAACTTTTGTATCCTATTCTCTCATAGATGGCGAGGACTCGCGCTACCGGACGTGACGGACAATCACCAGTACCACCCACTAGATGCCGTAGACGCGGTCGTGGTCGTGGTAAAGGCAGAGCAGCGAGGGCAGCACCAGTTGACCCACTAGTTGCCCCAGCTCAGGACTAGAATCCAGCTGTAGATGCTCCAGCAGCACCTGTTCAGGCACCGGAAGTACCCATTGTGATTCTGGGTCTCTAGGAGGCCTTGGCTCAGATACTATCCGTTTGCACTGGCCTGGCTCAAGCAGTCTCAGCCACTACTACAGTAGCTACTTCATAGGCTGGAGGAGGCAATCATACCCCCACTGCTCGCACACCTGAGCAGGTTGTTCAGGGATTGCAGACACCGGGAGCAGCCCCAGCTTAGCCGGTTGCACCAGTTGCACCAGTTCCAGACTATGTGGTTCCAGTTGTGCTAGACTATGAGCGGCGTCGCCTTGAGAGATTCGGTAGGCTCCAGCCTTCAACGTTCAGTGGTGCTGAGGGCGAGGATGTCCAGGGTTTTCTTGACAAGTGTCAGCGTATGCTTCGCACCGCAGGGATTTTGGAGTCGAGTGGAGTGGCTTTTACTACCTTCTAGTTCTCAGGGGCTGCATTTACCTGGTGTGAGGATTTTGAGAGGCGTAGGCCTGTTGGTGTAGCGCCCCTTACATGGCAGCAATTCTCCACTCTCTTTCTGGAGAAGTACGTACCGCAGTCCCGCAGGGAGGAGCTGCGTCGTCAGTTTGAGTGGTTGATCCAGGGGGACATGTCTGTGACCCAGTACGAGATGAGATTTTTGCAGTTAGCTCGTCATGCTACTTGGATGATCCCGACAGATCGAGAGAGGATTAGAAGGTTCGTGGATGGACTCAACTATTCACTCCGTATTTTCATGACCAGAGAGAGGGTATTGGGTGCCTCGTTCGAGTAGGTAGTTGACATTGCTTGTGATATTGAGATGGTTCACCGTAGGGAGCGTGAGGAGAGGGAGGCCAAGAGGCCTCGAGGTTCAGGCAGTTTCAGTGGTGCTCCGTCTAGGGGCTAGTTCCAGCGTGGTAAAGGTCATTCCTTCAGGCCTCCTCAGTCAGCTCGCCCAGAGTATAGTGGGGCTTCTTCAGGCCGTGGTCATCAGGGATTCCAGCAGGGCCGGCCTTCACTTAGTGCCCTTCCAGCACAGAGCTCTTCTCATGCCTCTTCAGCCCAGGGTTCTTCTACAGCGAGGGGTTCCCTTCAGTCCCCTACTCCAGCACCAGGTAGTTGCTACGAGTGCGGAGAGTTCGGTCATATGAGGAGGCAGTGTCCTCGACGTCGTAGTAGTCAGTCTCAGCAGAGGGATCAGCCCTCATCTTCTGCTCCTGTTTCTTCAGCACCCACCCAGTCAGCTAGGGGTGGAGGTCAGGCAGCCAGGGGCCGCCCCAGAGGTGGAGGCCGATCGGGTGGTGGCTAGGCTCGATTCTATGCTCTCCTAGATAGGAGAGATGCCATTGCATTAGATGTTGTTATCACAGGTATTATCTCAGTATGCCACAAGGATGCCTCTATCTTATTTGATCCCGGTTCTACCTACTCTTATGTGTCCTCATATTTTGCTCATCATCTGGGTACGACCCGAGGGTGTCTTGCTTTACCTGTTCACGTATCTACCCCGGTGGGTGATACTATTATTGTAGACCATGTGTATCGGTCTTGTCTGGTGACTATTGGGGGTCTGGAGACCCGAGTTGATTTGTTGATGTTGAGCATGGTAGATTTTGATGTTATTCTAGGCATGGACTGGTTATCTCCGTGTCATGCTATTTTGGACTGTCATGCTAAGACAATCACTTTGCCTATACCGGGTGTTCCGAGGATTAAGTGGCGTGGTATGACTGACTATGTTCTTAGCAGGGTGATTTCTTTCCTAAAGACCCAGTGGATGGTTAGGAAAGGTTGTCTATCATATTTGGCTTTCATGAGGGATGTTGGAGCTGAGACTCCTTGTCTTGATTCTGTTCCCGTTGTGAGGGATTTCCCTGATGTGTTTCCAGCAGACCTGCCGGGCATGCCACCGGATAAGGACATTGATTTTTGTATTGACCTGGTGCCGGGCACTCAACCCATTTCCATTCCTCCTTATCGCATGGCACCAGCGGAGTTAAAAGAATTAAAGGATCAGCTTCAGGAACTCATAAGGGGTTCATTCATCCTAGTGTGTCACCGTGGGAGTGCATGGGTCCTATTTGTGAAGAAGAAGGATGGCACAATGAGAATGTGCATTGACTACAGGCAATTGAACAAAGTGACAGTGAAGAACAAGTACCCCTTGCCTCGTATTGATAATTTGTTTGACCAGCTTCAGGGGGCAAAGGTATTCTCCAAGATTGATCTTCGTTCAGGCTATCACCAGCTGAAGATCAGGGATTCAAATATTATGAAGACTGCTTTCAGGACTAGATATGGGCACTATGAGTTTCTGGTTATGTCCTTCGGGTTGACTAATGCCCCAACCGCGTTCATGCATTTGATGAATAGCATATTTAAACTGTATCTGGATTCATTTGTTATTGTTTTTATTGATGATATCCCGGTGTGGTCGCGTAGCCAGGAGGAGCACGCACAACATTTGAGAGTGGTATTATAGAGATTGAGGGAGGAGAAGCTTTATGAAAAGTTCTCCAAGTGTGAGTTCTGGCTTGGTTCTGTGGCTTTCCTGGGGTACGTGGTGTCCAGCGATGGTATTCAGGTTGATCCAAAGAAGATAGAGGCGGTTCAGAGTTGTCCTAGACCGTCGTCAGCCATAAAGATTCGTAGTTTCCTCGGTTTGGCGGGTTATTATTGCCGTTTCGTTCAGGGTTTCTTATCTATTGCTTCGCCATTGATCAAGTTGACGCAGAAGGGTGCACCATTTGTATGGTCGGACGAGAGCGAGGAGAGCTTTCAGAAGCTCAAGATAGCTTTGACCACAACTCCAGTATTGGTGTTGCCATCAGCTTCAAGTTCTTACATTGTATATTGTGATGCTTCGAGAGTTGGGATCGGATGTGTGTTGATGCAGGAGGGTAGAGTTATTGCATATGCTTCTCGTCAGTTGAAGCCCCATGAGAAGAACTACCCTGTATATAATTTGGAGTTGGCTGCTATAGTTCATGCTTTGAAGATTTGGAGGCACTACTTATATAGGGTATCTTGTGAGGTATTCACCGATCATCGCAGTCTTTAGCATTTGTTCAATAAGAAGGATCTTAATTTGAGGCAGCGGAGGTGGCTTGAGTTGCTAAAGGATTATGACATTACCATTCTGTATCACCCGAGGAAGGCCAATGTAGTGGCTGATGCTTTGAGTCGGAAGGCGGTTAGTATGGGTAGTTTGGCGTACATTCCAGTTGGGGAGAGGCCCTTTTTAGTTGATGTCCAGGCTTTGGCCAATTTGATGGTGAGGTTAGATATTTCGGAGCCTAGTCGGGTGTTGTCTTGTGTGGTTTCTTGGTCTTCCTTGTATAACTGTTTTAGAGAGCGTCAGTATAATGATCCGCATTTGCTTGTCCTTAAGGACAGGGTCCAGCATGGTGATGCCAGAGATGTGACTATTGATAATGATGGCGTGTTGAGGATGCAGGGCCGGATTTGTGTGCCCAATGTGGATGGGCTTCGGGAGTTGATATTAGAGGAGGCCCACAGCTCGCGGTATTCCATTCATCCGGATGCCGCGAAGATGTATCAGGATTTGAGGCAGCACTACTGGTGGAGGAGAATGAAGAAAGATATTGTGGGTTATGTAGCTCGGTGTCTCAACTATCAGCAAGTGAAATATGAGCATCAGAGGTCGGGTGGTGTACTTCATCGGATGGATATTCCAGAGTGGAAGTGGGAGAGGATTACTATGGATTTTGTAAGCGGTCTCCCTTGGACCTCGGGAACTTTGGTTCGATTTGGGTGATTGTGAATCGGCTGACCAAGTCCGTGCACTTCATTCTGGTGTGTACTACCTATTCTTCGGAGCGGCTAGCAGGGATTTTCATTCGGGAGATTGTTCGCTTGAATGGGGTCCCAGTTTCTATTATCTCGGATAGAGTTAGTCAGTTCACTTTCCAGTTTTGGAGGACTTTTCAGCGGGAGTTGGGTACGCAGGTGGAGCTGAGCACAATGTTTCATCCTCATACGGACGGGCAGACCGAGCGTACTATTCAGATATTTGAGGACATGTTACGTGCCTGTGTTATTGATTTTGGAGGTTCTTGGGCGGATTTCTTGCCACTTGCAGAGTTTGCCTACAACAACAGCTATCAATCCAGTATTCAGATGGCACCGTATGAGGCCTTATATGGGAAGCGGTCTAGATCTCCGGTTGGTTGGTTTGAGCCCGGCGAGGCTAGACTATTGGGGACAGAGTTGGTCCAGGATGCCTTAGAGAAGGTGAAAGTGATACAGGAGAGACTTAGTACAGCTCAGTCGTGTTAGAAGAGTTATGCGGACCAGAAGGTTCGAGATGTATCTTATATGGTGGGCGAGAAGGTCTTATTGAAGGTTTCTACCATGAAGGGCGTTATGAGGTTTGGAAAGAAAGAGAAGTTGAGTCCGCGGTTCATTGGGCCTTTTGAGATACTTAGGAGGATTGGGGAGGTGGCCTATACGCTTTCTTTTCCACCCAGCTTGACGGGCATTCATCAGGTATTCCATGTTTCTATGCTCCGGAAGTATGTTGGGGACCTGTCTCATGTGTTAGACTTCAGCACGGTTCAGTTGGATGGTGATTTGACCTATGATGTGGAGCCAGTGGCTATTTTGGGTCGTCAGGTTCGGAAATTGAGATCAAAAGATATAGCTTCGGTGAAGGTGCAGTGGAGAGGTCGGCCCGTAGAGGAGGCTACCTGGGAGACCGAGCAGGAGATGCGGAGCAGATATCCTCACCTATTTGAGACTTCAGGTATGTTTCTTGGCCCGCTCGAGGATGAGCATTTGTTTAAGTTGGGGAGGATGTGACGACCCAACCCATCGTCTCATGTATTACTGCCATGTTTCCCCCATTTACGCTTCTTCATGTTTCATTATTGGCATTTGGTGTGTTAGAGTTGAATTGGATTGGTTTTGGTAGGAAATGAGACACTTAGTCTCTTTTAGGAAGGCTTGGTTTGGGAAAGTCAACCGGATGTTGACTTATGAGTTATAGGGCTCGGATGTGGTTTCCGGTGATTCGGTTAGCTTCGGGAGGTGATTTGTGACTTTGGAGTGTGATCGGAAGTGATTTTGGAGGTCCAGTGTAGAATTAGGCTTGAATTGGCGAAGTTAGCATTTTGGAAAATTCCGGTTGATAGGTGGGATTTTGATTCGAGGGTCGGAATGGAATTCCGAGAGTTGCAGTAGCTTCGTTAGGTTATTTTGGATGTGTGTGCAAAATTTTAGGTCATTCGGAGGTGTTTTGGTCAGGTTTTTGATCAAATGCGTATTTCGGAAGTTATTAAGAAACTTAGGCTTGAATCCGATGGGATTTTATGGTTTTTGCGTTGTTTGATGTGTTTTGAAGATTGGAACAAGTTTGAATGATGTTTTAGGATGGGTTGGTACTTTTGGTTGAGGTCCCGAGGGCCTCGGGGTGATTTCGTGTGGCTATCGGAATGAAATTTGAAGTTTGGAATTGTAGGTTTTTGGTAGCAGCAGGTATTTCCGCATCTGCGGAAAGAAAACCGCAAATGCGGTTGCGCAGAAGCGGAGGCAGATGTCGTAGGTGCGAAAGGGGCTATGGTCGAGCATTTTCCGCAGAAGCGGGAAGGTATCCGCATAGGCAGGTTCGCATAAGCGAAGATCTACCGCAGAAGCGGTTTTTGGGATTTTAAGGAGGATCCAAAAAAGCGGGGAAAAAGCCGCAGAAGCGGTCCCGCATAAGCGGGAGCGGGGCCGCAGAAGCGAAAATCCGCCTGGGCAGAAGGGTTTTAAAATAATATTTTCATTCACGAGTTTGGGATGTTTTCCACCATTGTTGAGCGACCTTGAGAGCTTTTGACAAGAATTAAAGAGAGTTTTGACTGGGAATCGATTGGAGGTAAGTCCCTTAGCTTAAATATACAAAATTATGATAAGTTTAACATGGATATTAGTTGAAACTCATTAAAAGGGGGTAAAGCTAGGGCTTGAGAATTGGTAATTTAGAAATGGAATTTGGAGGGTCAAATGGACTCTGATTTTGTTAAAATTGATATGTATGGAATCGTGGTTTTGTAATTTTTCGAGAAGTGGGCTAGGGGCTCGGGTTTTGTCAACTTCGTGATTTTCAAATGGACTGAACACGGATCGGACTGCGTGCCACAGCGATATTATATGGATATTGGTGCCACGAGATGGCTTGATTATTTGTGCTTGGGCTGTAGGAGCCCCCTCCGGAGTCTGTATACACCCCCAGTGAGCGTCGTCGACGTTAAATGGATAGGGTTGCATGCCGCAGCGGGTACTAGAGTGTACCGTTATATGTGTTTCATTACATTCATGCATTTATTACTTGTCTGATTTACCTTCCATGGTTCTTTCTGTACTCTTGCTTCACTGACTTGTTGTTTTGTTGTTAAATATTCTGGACTGCTGGTTATAGGTTACCTTGTATTATTTTGTGATTTCTTATCCTCAGCCCTTATTCATATTTATTACTCACTAGGTCGGAGTACTCACATTACTCCCTGCACCTTGCGTGCAGATCCAGGTACCCCACAGGCTGAGTGAGGACTATTTAGCAGGACAGCAGTATCGGGGAGCACTGAGGTAGCTGCATGGCATTCGCAGCCTTGATCTCTCAATCCTATCTTTATTTTCTATTTCCGTATTTTCCTAGACAGACTTGTATTAGGTGGATATTCTTTATTAGAGGCTCATATTCGTGAAGCCGGGTCCTGTTTGGGGGTTATGTTGCTGTATTTTGCTAACTTTCAGTATATTTTACCGTTATCTATAGACTCTTGATAAACAGCTTAGTAATTATTACTCGTGCTTGGTATCTATGATCTGTTCTAGTCGGGAAATGTTGTTGTAAGGTCGAGCTCGCCTAGCAGGGTGTTGGGCGCCATCACGACCGGGGTTGGGTCGTGACACCTACGTATCATGATGCCTCATGAATCAGATCTTTGCGTAGTTCTGGAAGATCGAAAATAAAGGAAACAAATTAACGTTCTCTTTTTTTTTCTTTGTTCCCTTTTTACATTAATGACTACTCTGATGAGAAAAGAGAATAAAAGAAGCAAATTCCTTTTTTTTTTTGGTATTTCTAGACTTAATGTTCTATAACTTATTCTAAACTCGAGCATATTTTTTTCCTTTTCTCTTTTTGAAACAAATACTCTTTGGGAAATTATTAAAGAAAAAGACCCTAGAAGAGAAAAATATTTTTGATTTTTTGTTTTGTTTTTTAGGAAGGAAATCTAAAGAATGAACCAAAGAAAAATATTTTGAATTTTCGTGTAATATCCTGAATGAAAGATTTCGAACTAAGAAATGAAAAAGATAAAAAGTATTTTTGAATTTCAGTTTTGATTACCTAAGAGAGAAACTCCGAAGATAATTCAAAGATAAAGTATGTTATTTTTTTCTTCTATGTACAATGTTCTAAAGTTATAATAAAAATAAAAAGAATCTTTTCTTTTCTATTCATTTTTCATTAATTTCGCCAAGAAAAAACTCAAAAGAATTTTTTTTTATTTTTTTATTTTTGAGATTAATATCTTAAAGAAAACTTTTAAAGAGGTACTAAAAGAAAATTCTTTTTTGAATTGTTAGTCTTAATATACTAAAGGAAATATAAAAATTATTTTTTTTATTTCTAGATATTAATTCAATAAAGGAAAACCACCTCAAATAATTTTTTTTATTCATAGATTTAGTATTCTAAAGAAAACTTCTAACGGAAATATAAAATGCAATAGCTCTTTTTTTTTTGAATTTTTGATTTATAACATACTTTTTCAAATGCAAAATAGAAAATACAATAATAATAAAAAAAACTCGACATTACTATACAAAACTAGAAGGTAAAAGACCACATAAAAACAACAGACTCAAAACATATAAAAGAAAAGAAAATCTCCTTTTAATCCACTCCTAAATGAGCGATCCTCGCTAGATGGTCCTGGGGCTCTTTCATGCTCAAACTCCGGTAAGTAAATCTATACCTGTATGGGAAAATTAATACCAAATGAATTTAAAAACCTAGAATTCTATGTGAGACAATAACCTTTACTGTTGGACGCATTCAAGACATGATTGTGACTATTTTTCTAAAATTAACCTATGTGGCTAAAAATGGTCAAAAACACAAGATTTGGTTAAGACTCCGTGAAGCCAAGCACCTAAGATTTACTAGGAAGACCGGACACTACGTGAGTTGCCTACGTATCACGCCCCGAAAGACGAGAATCAGGTATGCGTAGTTCGGGTATATTGGATACGGGCGAGAATAAAAAAATAATTAATTAGAGAAAATATATTTTTTTGTCTTTTTTCTTTTTGAAAAATGATGAAACATGTAAACTCTTTTTGGATTTTCTTTTGCCTTTTATATTATTTTTTGATTTTTGAAAAATGATGAAAAAGTGCAATTTATTTTTTGAATTTTCATTTTTTTTAAAATAAAAATGTGACAGAAAACATAATTAAGCCTTACTTGCTTCATTTTCGCACTTCATCCTCTTTTTTTTTCTTTTTTTCATTTGCCTAAACTATTATTGGTCCGCCAAATGACCCCTTTACCCTTGAAGATTGCATCATGTAGCACATAGGATATATCAGGATGGTCTTTTATTTTTTTTGGGTACACCTGTCCTAGACGGACCCAACCCCTGTGTTGACTCCCCAAAGTCAAATGCATATGATGCAAACAAGCGTTCCTACTAGGGATCCAGCATGAGACTGAGTTATTCTAGGTTCAAAACTTGGGTATGTTGTTCTAGGCTTATGTACCAGAGCGGACAACTCGAGCCTCCGGGGGGAGGGGAAGGGGCTACATACCGGGAACCAAAAGGTCATCCGGCTTTGTAACTTGTCCGAGTATCTTCCTAATTTAAGGTATGATACTAACAGAAAAGGAGTCATGCCAGCGTGCACATTCCCGAAGGTGAGAAGAGAAGGATTTTCGTAGCAGTTTATATACAATTCAGATAATATAAAAGCGATAAAAAAGTAGCATTTAGCACAATAGGCCCAAACATGTAATGAAACCAGTTAATAAATAAAGCCAAATATAAAAATTATTCTAAGCTCGAAATATTGAACCCTGAACTAGAAGTTCTGGGTTCTTTTTCCCAGTAGAGTTGCCAGAGCCGTCACACCTCCTTCTTCCTAACCACAGAAGGGTATATAGAGAGTTTTTCCAATTTAAGTAACAATCGAAACGTGATTATTTTTATTTAAAATTCAGAGTCGCCACTTGGGATGATTTATGGTGTCCCAAGTCACTGGTTTAAATCCCGAATTGAGGAAAGATTGACTCTGTTTTACAGTCCGCGAACACAAAAATCCGGGTAAGGAATTTTGTTAACCCAGGAGTAGGTGTTAGCATTCCCGAGTTTCGTATTATTGGCATGGTCGCTCAACTATTATTATTGGCCTATTTATATGATTTTAAAATATTTTTGGAACCTACGTGCATTTTATTCCTTGTAAAATCGCGTTTAATAATCCGATTATCATACAACTAATTATTTGATTACACGTCGTGAATCATGTCACGAGAACCATACCTACGATCTACAACATGTTTATATTGATAACAAGATTAAATTATGGCCGAGTCACATAAATATACCCCCGGATTTGGAAATTACGTATCATAACTGATCACGCCCAACTCTAGTTCTAAAAAGGATAAGCGGTCGTTGCAAATATAATCCGGTCTAAAAGTCCGGAGTCGAATCCCACAGAGAACTAAGGCTTAGCTGTATATGTTTAATATCACTAAGAAGATAAGATTAAAAATAAACAAACAGCTGAAAACTAACTATGCTTGAATTGTAAATAATTTGAATAAAGTTCTAAGGTAATGGTTTCCCCCGTTGTTGATTTCCTTGGTTGTATATTTCTTATAGCTGTGACTTAGTTGCCTCTATCAATCATGAACTCTCCAGCTACCATAAATCTCTCTCAAGCAATTATGATAATTTACTAGACGCACTCTCTCAAGCTACGCTAGCTAGATTCACATTACAGTTCACTTAGATTGCACCCGAGGTATCGTTATCTCTAATCCAACCTCTAAACCCTCGGTTATGACTCTCGTCTATACTCCGGGAGTGATGTTGTTCAAACAACTACCTAAATATGCACTCTCTCTCAAGCAGATACATAATAAATAGGAACGACTAATTGAGGATCCTTTCAATTAACCAAAATCAAAACGTAGTTGAACAAATAGAGATTAACAACCAACTCAAAACTATATTAATATAACAACCAATTCATCCCCAACGGGTTTCATCCAAAACCTTAGATAACAAATTAGATATTCATAATAGTATATAAAACTACAATACTAAAAGTCATAATCAACAATGAAAAAAATAGGAAGAGGAAGGAAAAACTTGTTGAAGAATTTCCCGCCTTACTCTTATTGTATCTCTGCCTCCTTAGGTCAAATATCTGTAAAAAATATGTCCCCCATCAAAAATACCATTTTTCCATGTATATATACCAAGTAGGGTCAGGCCCAAATAATTATACCTTCTCCTACGCGAAAAAGGATAATATTTCATGTCTGGACTGCCGCGGTCGCGGCTTGGACCGCGATGACGACCGCGGAAGGCACTGCCTCAAACCGCGGCGCGTACCGCGGTGATGACCTCGGTGCACTTTCTACCGCATTTGTCACCGTTACATTTAGAATTTGGAAAAATGTAAAACATAAAAGTTGTAGCCCATTGAGGTATCTTTCTGACCATATATTGTGGAGCCCAAATGGAGTTTTGAGCAAAATGTTATATTTATTGTACTGGACAGTGCGCAATATGCATCCTCGAGTCTTCGTTTTGTTGTTTTATCATCCGTTGATCCCCGAATATGATCCCGGCATAAATTCTTGGGCTTTTACTCAGACTTCAAAGTTCCAAATCACTTGAATTCATTTCATAACATCTATATAGCTTGGAATTACTCCTACAAGGCATAAAACACACCGTTAGTGCAAAACACTAGCGATTGTCGCGGTGACGACCGCGGTGCACTTTCTACCGCATTTTTCATCTGTTTCGTTTAGAATTTGGAAAAACGTAAAACATGAAAGTTGTAGACCTTTGAGTTATCTTTCCAACCATATATTGTGGAGCCCAAATGGAGTTCTAAGCATATTGAATTCATTCCATATCATCTATATACCTCGGAATCACTCCTACAAGGCATAAAACACACCGTTAGTGCAAAACATTAGCGATTAAAGCGCAAACTCAACTAAAGTACCGTAAATTAGAGCGTAATAATCGACTAAAATACGTTATTATAGCCTATCATCAACACCCCACACTTAAGCAATTGCTTGTCCTCGAGCAATCAAAGTACACTTCTTTTTTTATAGACACGACCTTTTTAAACAATTCTCCTAACGCGGCACACCAAGAATATTGAAAATAGACTAAGCACAAAAGCATAACATCTTCACCTCAAGATTTGACTCAAAAGTGCCACGCATTATTCACAACTAACCTACTTACTCTAACATAGAGATCACTAACATTACCTTTCCTTCATGAATCAAGTGCCCTCACAACTTAAGAGAGTAGTTCCACACGATAAAATTTAAGAACATTTAGGAACACAAGATAGAAAGAATTCACTCACTCTCAAAAATAACATTCATATGCCACAAAAGATGCACCATAATCTTGTCCGTAGTGTACTACTCCACTAATCGAGCTCATTCAATCTAGGATCAATTAGGACTTTATTTGGTTGTAATGTAGGCTACGGGACGGGTAGGATACATTTAGATATAAGAGTGACTACACCACCCTAAGCACTTTAATACATACATTTTAATATTTAAACCCTATACTTATGTCAAACCAAACTCCACCTTCACATTAATGTAAATTACCTCATTCTTCTTTAAGCACACTTAGGTCAAGAGCTATCATTTATTAAGGAATTTTGTTTTTCACAACAATCCAACTATATATATTTTTTTTTTCAATTCAAGTGGCTCTTCCTTTTTTTCAAAAGAGTGCACCTTTCTCCTTATTCAATTAGTTTTACTCAAAAGCCAAACAAACCACCCCACACTTTAACTTTTACAAAGTTCATAACAATTCAAGTGCTCATGAGAGGTAAAAAGGTTCAAATAGATGGTTAATTCAAANAAATTGCCTATATCACTTCCAAGACTAAACAACACTACTATTTCGCTTTGAAAACACACAGGGCAAGTTCTAGGCATCAAATGCAATGCACTGAATAACACAAAACCTTACACACACATGGCACATAACTCACTCAGGATTGGATTCATAGACACTCTAGTCAAAGCAGTTAAGCAAAGTTAAGATAATACAATTTAAGGTACTTCTACAAGAGTCAAAAACTGAGCATAAGCGTTACAACCAAAGTACTCACTATTCTCACGGAATAGAAAAGTCAAGAGATATTGCTTCAATTCAAAGCACAACACAATGGCTCTTATTCCTAAAAAAAACTAACTACACCCGATTCAAATAAAACCCTTGAAAAAGAACCGTGGCCCAAAGAAAAACCAAGGGAGAGTTACTACACTACCTAAAACAAAACAAAAAATCTTTTTGGCATTTTCTTTAGACTTACTTCCCTCAAGAAAACTGTCTAGAAGATCCGTCATCGGGAAAAGTCCAATCTTTAAAAAAAAAAATACAGCTAAAGTAGCATGAAAAGTCACCCAGACAATCTCCTCACACCCCACACTTAAAATTGTGCATTGTCCCCAATGCACATCCATACATACAAGAGGGTAAAAAAAACTCCCTGGTAGGCCAAAGGCCGAAGCACTAGCAGTTCATGGGGTACTCAGACTTCTCCCAGCTTGGTCCTTCGTGCGGGTACCTCACACTTAGTTCCAACCATTGCATTTGTTGGTGCATCCTTCCAATACCTTTGCTTTCCATGCTCCTAGAAATAAAAAAATTGAAACTACAAGAATAATACAATAATAAAAAAATAAATGAATAAATTAAATTAAATTAAAATAAAAAATAAAGATGGGTTGCCTCCCAACAAGCGCTTGATTTAACGTCGCGGCACGACG
>MU690598.1:123659-140422 GCA_026770625.1 Nicotiana glauca
CCGTTCGAGGACGAACGGTTGTTTTAGAGGTGGAGAATGTGATGACCCAAAGGGGTCATCACCGTATTTTCTCCCTTTCTCTGCGCTTCCAAGGCCTTGGAAACCTCGCTGGTGGTTACCTCGATTTGTGTGTGCAGTCCGGGCGCGAAACCGGAAAGTTTTTATGTTAAAATATGTGAATTCTGTGAAGAAAAAAATTTGAAGAATTATGATATTATGGTCAACATTTTGGGTAAACGGACCCGGACCCTGACCCGTGATATGATGGTTCCGGAAGGTCCGTAGAAAAATATGGGACTCGGGCATGTACCCGGAGTCAAAATCCGAAGTCCAGAACCCCGGTAAAAGAATTTTTCTGCTAAATTATTTTATGAAATTATTAAGGAAAAATAGAAATGAACATTACTTAGAAAATATAGGTATCGGGCTCGTATTTTGGTTCCGACACCCGGTACAGGTCTTAAATATGTGTTAAGCGCTTCCTGTGAAATTTGGTTGCAATCGGACGTCGTTTGACGTGTTTCGGACTATGAGTTTCAAGTTAGAAAGTTAAACAACATTGAAGTGAAAATCATGAGTTTTGAGGCTTGATTCTATGTAAATGATGTTATTTTGGCGATTTGATCGCGCGAGTAAGTCCGTAGGATGTAGTTGGAGTTATGTGTATGTTTGGTTTGGAGCCCCGAGGGCTCGGGTGAGTTTTGAGTAGGTCCCAGGAGGCCTTAGGCTTAAAACTATCAGATGTTGCAATGTTGCAGGCCCCAGCAAGGCCGCGGTCATTTCCGCACGATCCGCGCTGGAAGCCACACGGCCGCGGTACATTTCTATGCGGTCCGCGTGGTCAGGTTCAGAGAGGCCATTGGCTTAAGTTCGACCAGCGCGGTCGCGGTGCATTTTTGCACGGTCCGCGCTGGGAGATTCAGAGAAGGCCCAGGTGCAAGTCCACCAGTGCGGCCGCGCACCAAAATCGTGCAGTCCGCGCTGAGTAGGTTCAGAGAGTCGTTCCCTCCCCCCCCCTTCCTTGGCGCGGCCGTGGGACATTTTCGTGCGGTTCGCGCCGGGCCTTCAGTGAAGCATATAAATCCAAGATTTTCAGTCATTTTACACTTTTTCAAGACCTAAAACATAAGAGGCGATTTTCCAAACGATTCTTCTTCTTCAAAACGATTGGTAAGTGATTTCTAACTTATTTTCTTTACTCCTTATCATTCTAAAACATAATTTCAACTTCAAAACAAAGATTTTAAATGGAGGAAATTGGGAAATTAGGGTAGGACCTGGGGTTTCTAAAATTGGGGGTTTTGGACCTCAATTTGGGGTCCGATTCCAAAATAAATTATATAGTTGAGTTCTTGGGGTAATGGGTTTTGGTTTGAACCTCGGGTTTTGACCACATGGGCCCGGGGGCATTTTGGGAATTTTTGAGTAAAACTTTGGGAAAAAAATCATTTTATGCATTCAAGTTAATTCAATTAGCATTTGTTGATACATTCAAGTAATTTGTGACTAGATTCGAGCGGTTTTGTGGTGAATTCGAGGGGTAAAGCTATTCTAGAGGCTTGAGTGGACATTTGGAGCATTTGAGGTAAGTGTTTGATCTAACTTTGGCTTGAGGGAATAGGATTAGAGTATTAAAAATTGCTATTTGCTAAATGATCGAGAGCGGTGTATAGGCATGGTGATGAGTCTCTATACACCGGAGTCTAGCATGACCATGGATCTTTGTTTGTACTTGTTTTGAGATAATTTGGAACTCTTCTAAGCTAAATTAATGATGACTACATAATGTGAAGAGTTTTAGGATAAATCATGAAATATTAATACTTTGGAGTGTTGGCTCGAAAATAATACCACTGAGTAAGGGATGAAAGTATTGAAAGGAGTCATGATTGATCCCTTGCCGGGATGTGAAAGCTAATGATGTTGTTCCCTTGCCGGGATTTAGTTGTTAGTTGTGTTATTCCCTTGCCGGGACATTTCTTATTATTTTTTATTTTTTCTTTCGCCCATTTGGTTGTGACTGCTGTTTGGGTGAGGAAGAGTGCTAACGCACGAAGGGTCATTCCGTGCTATTTTTGATTATATTTGCACGAAGGGTCATTCCGTGCTATTTTTGATTATATTTGCACGAAGGGTCATTCCGTGCTATTTTTGATTATATTTGCACGAAGGGTCATTCCGTGTTATTTTTTATTATATTTGCACGAAGGGTCATTCCATGCTATTTTTGATTATATTGCACGAAGGTCATTCCGTGCTGTGTTTTGACTACTTATGCACGAAGGGACATTCCGTGCTCTGATTTGACTAATATTGCACGAAGGGTCATTCCGTGCCATGAAATGAGAGTTATGTGAGGGAAAGCACGAAGGGTGATGCCGTGCATTTTATTCGATTGTTTTAGGTGAGGATAAGAGTAAAAGCACAAAGGTTGATGCCGTGCAACTATTGATTTTCTTATGTTTTGGTAGTTATTATTGTGCCCTGTCTCTTAATTACGCCGATAAATCTCATATTCAGATTGTACTCCCCCACGACATGTTTCCCTCCCTTTAGCTGGCTAGTTCAGTATTTCTTTTTCCTTCTATTGTATATATATGTATATAGAATTTTACAGGTTGATTTGGTAGTCCTGTCTAGCCTCGTCACTACTTCGCCGGGGTTAGGCCAGGCACTTACCAGCACATGGGGTCAGTTGTGCTGATGCTACACTCTGTGCATTTCTTTGTGCACAGAGCAGCTTTTGGGCAGCAACAATAGGATTTCTATCTGGGAGCTATCTTCAGTCCAGGGACTCTCGAGGTAGCCTAGCTGACGTTCGCAGGCCGAAGTCCCTTTTCTTTATTTGAGTTTGTTTTCATTGTTCCGAGACAGACATATGTGTTTTCTTTCATTCAGACTTGTATGTAGTACTCTTTAGTAATCCGTGAGCTAGTGACACCAGATTTTGGGTGGTGATGTGTTATTAAATTCCACATTTTTATATCATTTTGTTAAAACTTAAAGACTTATGCATTCATTTCATTGTTTTCCACTATAATATATTGTGGGGATTGGTTAGAGTATGTTTAATGTTTGGCTGGCCTAGCTCCGTTAGTAGGCGCCATCACGACCCGATGGTGAGAAATTCGGGTCGTGACAGCTACGTATGCGCTAGGTGGAGTCCATGCATAGCTACTATTGTGCGAAGTCTGGGTAGTTTAGAACCTAAAAGCATGCTTTATGTGGTATCGTTGCAATTCCATGCTTAATTTAGATTATTTAACCGCGGTGATCATGATAAATGAGATTAATTGGGAGGAACATGACCATTCTTGGTGTTTAAAAGGGATGATGATAATACATTGAGTAATTTCTCTCCAGTTATATGACATTGTCTGTCTGATGATATGTTTAATTACATGTGACGGCGTCGCATGGTTGATTCGCGAGCAGGTTAATAGATGCATCTATGGTTTGTGCCGCTCGACCCTCGGCAGTGCACAATTTACTTTATGTTGGATCAGGTCATACAACCTCGACACTATTTGCGCCTGTTTTATACAGAATTTCTACGATTTAGATTATTAATTGCCCTGAGATGAAGTTGCCACTGGTGACATTACTTAGGAGAGAACTTGTTAGTTCTTGCTACATACTGCTATTTGATTACTTTTATCCATGCACAATGTAATTTATATCTCATATTATTTTGACCATAGTAAGTGTCAAGTCGACTTCCCGTCCCTACTTCTTCGAGATTAGACAGGATATTTATTGTTTATGTACTCATACTATGCTTCTATACTTAATTGTACAGGGTCTGAGGCACATCTGGCTATCGGTCTGGTGCGTATCACTGAGCCTATTCCGAGAATTCCACGGTGAGCTGCTTCCATTTTGTGCCGTTCAGTAGCTTGATGGAGTTTCTCTTATTTATTTTTTTTACTGTCTATTCCATTTCGGACAGTAGGATAGGATTGTACTTTTGTATATTCTACTAGTTGCCCGTAACTTATGACACTGGGTCTTGGCACATACTTTGGTAGATTATTCTTTTGGGAATTGTATAATTATATTGAGTACCTTAATGGTTATTACTTGTTTTTAACCTTAATTTAAGAGATTTTTGAAACTAATTGACAAAAAGGTAAAAAGAAGAACTTATCTATAATTCCGCGTTGGCTTGTCCGGCAATGGTGTTGGGCGCTATCACGACCTATTATGGAAATGGATCGTGACATCAGGGGTGACTGTTGTGTGGTTGGCGTAATGATGTTGCTGGCAGCGTTGCCACTCATCAGTGATCAGTTTCGGCGAGGCAGCAGCTGTTGGTGTTGGCTGATCGATGATGGCTAGGAGCTGGAGTTGAGCTGAATGTTGCTGGCTCTTCTACGGTTAGGCTGCTATAGGTTTGTATCTAGTTTCATGAGAAAGAAGATGAATCGATTGGGGGGGGGGGGTCGCTGTGTTCAGCGGCTGATGATGTCTTAGGTCCCTGGGTCATTTTTTATCTATTTTCAACTTTTTAGGCGTTAGTCAAGGGGGTTTAGGGGTTTTTGGCTGGACCCGGACAAGGATTTGGGCTGGGGGAATTTGGGCAATTGGGGTGGGGGTTTGGGCTTAGCAATCAATTGGCCCAATTGGTTTTAAAAAATAGCCCTTTTTCATTTTCTCTTTCTTCTTTTGTTTTTCTTTTCTTTCTTTAATTAATAAAATCCTAAAATTAACTTCTAACTTAATATAAGTTGTAAAATTAAACTAATTGTCTAGTCACAATAATTATAAAATTACTTATTCCTAAATCAAAAGGAAAAATCAATGGACTAAAATTAAAAGGTGTAAAATGAGCTATTTTATGATTTTTCATTTTTAATAAAAGAAATAATTACTAATTCCAAAAAATATAAAATCAAACCTAAATTCAATGCATGGTATTTTTGATATATTTTTATTTTTAATAGAAATTAAATATGCACAAAAATATAAATAATTAGTAAAATTCTACAAAAAATCCTATAAAATTGCAAATATTGGAATAAAATTATTTTTCTTGGATTTTATGGGAGTAATTCCTATAGGGAAAAAATCATATGCTCACATCAGTCAACGTGTCTTTTTAATTCAACAATCACAATGTCAAGACCCAAGTTCCACTAAGGGTCGTGATGGCGCCGGACACCACTGCTAGGCAAGCCAACCAAAATACTTAATTAAATTCTCGTTTTAATATTCTTGAAAGCTATGGTTTTCCTTCAAATTTACCAGTAAAAGATAATCGTTTCAAATCAAATTGAATGTTAAGCAGTTAATACAAACTACTTCATAATCATCCCAGAACCCGGTGTCACAAGTGCATGAGAAATATAAGAAATTAAATAAAGTACAATAACTGTCCGGAACACAAATTGGACAGAAAGTAAATACAATGCTAAGAGAGACTATACTAGCTGCGGGTCACCTCGAGAAATACAATCCACCTAGTCTCCGTATCGTCCATGCTGCTACGCCCAATAGGCCACTAGTAATACCTGCACCTATGCGACAAAATGCACATCAAGTATAGCATGAGTACGAAAATAATGTGTACTTAGTAAGTATCCTGCCTAATCTCGAAGAAGTAGAGACGAGATGGCAACTTCGACACTTACTAATGGTCCAATAATAATATATTCCATGTGATAAATTTAAGAATGACAGTAAATTCAAATGAGTCACGAAACAGGTAAAAGTTCTTTTTTATTAAAAGTCTCTGGATTCATAATCCATTAATTAATAATTATCTCAAGTCAGGGAGAGCAGATATCAATCTCAATAAATCTCAAGGTAGGCAATACAAGCATGCGCAACTCGTGCCGAGGTCGTACGGCCCGATCTAACATAAATATAAAATGTGTACAGCCGATAGTCGAATAACGCGAACCATAGATGCATCTATACCCCACTCGTGAATCATACACGCGACACGGTTAAATTTAAATAAATAATCACCCTTCACGTGAATCATACATGCGACGCAAGTACACATAGAAATACATGCTCAAACAACAAATTAAGAATTTATTGGGAAATATTTATCCAAATAAAAGCAGATTCTCTTTTAATGATTTAAGAAAAATGAATTTTAATTCTCTTAGAAATTCATTTACCAACTCGATAGGATTTAAGAAACTCAACTATCAATAAGATTACAAATATTCCAAGTATAGCATGATTTTGGGTCCTGGACTACCCGGACTTACACATATTAGTAGCTACGTACGGACTCTCGTCACCTCGTGCATATGTAGCCCCCCAAAAATATGAGCACATAACTAATTATTTTACCTATGGGGATAGTTTCCTCTTACAAGGTAAGAAAGGTGACTCACTTCGCTTCGAAATTTCCATAACCGGCTTCCAAGCCCTTCCAATGACTCCAATTGATGCACAACGCCCCAAAACTAATCAAACAATGGGCAAACCAATAAAAATTCACTCTAATAATTGTAACAATTCAAATTATATAAGTTCCAAACTCCGCTCGAAAAGTTGACCAAAATGCCCTCGGGCTCACATGCCCGGACTCCGAAATTTCTCGAAGATAAATTATACCCATAGCTTTACTAACTTAAATATACAATTTGCTCTAATTTTCATTCTCAAATTCAAGGTAAAAGTCCAAAATTCCAAATTCTAGGTCTTCCCCAAAAAAATCCCAAATTTATACTAAATTTCCATGTCTAAATTCATGTAAGATCACATATTTAACTCAAAAATAGGAAGAAATCATTTACCTAGTATTGCTTAGTGAAAATACCTCCTTGAGCTCTCCAAAATCGTCCAAGCCAATTCAAATAAATGAAAGAAATGGGCCAAAACTCGTGTTTAAAACAATATGCCCAGGCTTCATCGAGTTGTACCTTGCGCTGTGCAGGTTGTACATCCTATTATAATTTTCCCCTGTTGTATACCTTCTGTTAAAACACCCATAACTCCTTGTGAAACTATCAAAATGACAAACGGTTTAATGACTTAGAAATTAGACTCGAAGATCTTTCATTTGATAGGTTGCACATCATACAACTCTTTATATATTCCGAGATATGAGCTTCTAAAGTTGGCTCCATGCATCAGAAAATTTTGTCAAAACTGCTCCACCAGCCATCTTCAATTGACCATAACTTTTTGATAAAATATCCAAATTATGAATGGATTAACTTTATGGAAACAAGAATTCAAGGACAACAACTTTTATGTTTTGCAAATTTTCAGATTCGATATAGATTTCGAGATATAAGCTTCCAAATTTAGCTTTGCTATTGCACTAGTTGTTGTCAAAGCAGCTTTCTGCAGAAAATCTTAGCAACTCTTTGGTCCGAAATTCATTCTGTTAACCTTCCGAAATACCCCCGAGGCCCTCGGTACCTTCACCAATTATACTAACATGTCCCAAAACATAATACGAACTCGCTCAAGGCCTCAAATCACATCAAACAATATCGAAATTATGAATCGTACTCCAATCCAAACTTTATGAACTTTGAATTTCAAACTTCTACATTCGGTGCCGAAACTCGTCAAATCATGTCCGATTGACCTCAAATTTTGCACACAAGTCATATTCGACATTACAGACCTGCTCCAACTTTCGAAATTGAAATCTGACACCGATATGAAAAAGTCAAACTCTTGGTCAAACTTCTTAAAAACCTTCAAATTTCTATTTTTAGCCAAATGACTTCAAAATGACCTACGGACATCCGAATTCATTTCCGATCGTGCTACCAACACCAGAATCACCATACGGAGCTATGTCTATACTTAAAATCCCAAATGGATGTTGATAACAGTGAAATGCACTTCAACCCAAACTTATGAAGTTCCTCCAAAATGCGAACTTCCACATTCGTGCTGAAACATTCCCGGGTCTTTCAAAACCCGATTTGGACATACGCCCAAGTCCGAAATCATCATACGAACCTGCTGGAACCTTCGAATCCTGATTTCGAGATTGTTTACTCAAAAATCCAATCTTAGTCGATTCTTTCAACTTAAAGCTTTCGAAATGAGAATTCTCTTTCCAAATCAACTCCGAACTTTTCGGAATTCAATTTCGACCATGCGTACAAGTCATAATACCTGAAATGAAGCCGCTCATGGCCTCAAACTGTTGAACAACATGCTAGAGCTCAAAATGACCGGTCGGGTCGTTACATTCTCTCCCACTTAAACATATGTTTGTCCTAGAACGTGCTAAGAACTGTGTTGGGGTTGTCCGAAATCAATGTTTAACACCTCGAGCACCTACCCGTGCTACCACAACTCAGCTGGGCACCCTAGCTCGATAAATCTGAAGATGTCCCTTTTCACTTAAGCAAATAAGCATCAGAGCCCAATTACTACATCCGAAATTCTCTGCCAGACCTGTTCCAACATACGCTCACCATATCAGCAACTACTCGCAGCACCAAAACATGACTGCATATCTTAGCTGAATTCACACCTTGCACCACTTTACTCATAGGACCATAATAACATTCTCTAATTAAATTAGTCAAAATTCTACGAATCTGATGCTCCCATTGCACCTCATGACCTATATATGTCTTGCTCTAACTTTTATAATACCGCCAAGACGGAAGAGGTGTGTAGAAATTCATACCCAACTGCCGAATCAACAAATCAATGGGTCTATACTCCTAAGAAGAACCATCACCTCATTCTGAACCAATTAATGGTCTTAGCTCCTTAATATACTTCATATAATTAGATTGCACTGATGCTAAATCCAATGATCTCGTCTCACCCAATACGAACCGCTCAGGCAATAAGCCACCTCGAACATGATCAAAAGTCTCATATGATGCCACAATGTGCCAATAGGCTATGAACTCGAACGTGACAAAAGGAAAATGAACTCTGGAAGGAAATACTTAACTCATGCACTATTATGGACTTTCCTTAGAAAATAGGAAGCAAGGCATACAAAAATAGCATATAGAAAACTGTACTCAACATCACACTATTGCAGCGTGCAACCCGATCCAAATAACATACCCATTACATCGAGCTAAATTGCTCATTACAACAAAATACCAAATATCGGTCACAAGCACGCTAAGTGCATAATACCATCCCTGGGGAGACATATAGTGCCATAGGCTACAAAACTCAAGCACAACTGAGGTGTGATATACGATTTGACTCTCGAGAGCCATCTTGCTCATATAACATCATCTCTACGCGGAATGTCAACACATAAGAAATTCACCAAGCCGTCTCACAACTCATACGGCACAATATATTATTGCATGAAATAGCTAACGACGAAATAGTACCCGAATACTTGTCAAAAGGAGCGCATTACTGAAATGAACACATCTGGCCTGATATAGAGCCTATATTCACATTTCAATCCATCCACAGACCTCAAGCTGATTCTGATCACACTGAACTAGGCTAATAACCTCTCGAAGGTCCATAATAACTCCCTTTCTCTCATAACACACGAGAGCTACCATCATACAAGGGGCAATCCTCCACAGTCCACAACCCAATATGTCGAGTGTCATCCAAGCATAAATTCTCAAATTAAAGATATCACCACCATCTTCACACTTGGTTTAAATCTTCAATCAATCAAGTGACTACATACCACACTTATACAATCTTCCTGTGGGGCACGCTCTCACGACCTTCTGTAACAGACAACAAATATGCGTATCCATACCACCAGTCGCACTAACGCTGAGAAAGTGTTCAAGAATCCATAACGAGGATGCAAGGCCTTTTTCACAAAACACCGATCTCAACTGACGCTGAAGATGATACCCACTTACTTTAAACATTGAAACTCCTTTACTGCTCATCCGATCTCGTGACATCCTTGTCAACACTGAATTGAAACCTTGATCCTTACTTCAAATTCCATACCACTCACTGCACCCAACATGCCAATTACGATAGAACACGATTTTCATCATAACTCCGTAACCACTAATAGACTAACACTTTATCATATAAAACTTTTCACTTAACTCACTTCAGGAGAACAATAGCAACACACCGGTGAATTATCATAACCGTAGACTATGCAAATCTCTAAATAGTAGTCTAAGCCACCATAGCCCTTTCGAGATCCGCCTACACATGACAGGACATAATAGTGGAATACTTCTAAATAACATCAATTACTATGGTCGACAAGCCTCACACGTGCCTCACAAATCACTTGCATAACTTTATCACGCTGAAAAAACTGATCACTACCACCAATATGCCAATTCAACTATGGCTAACCAATCTATCTTCTTCCAAATTAATTCTTCATTGTCTTAGAAATAATAATAACTCCATTCAACACATAACACACTTCATCCGCACTCATCTCGAGTGACTTTGAATCACGAGACCATGCTGTCTCAAATATCACGAACCATTTCATACCTCCCAAATGCTACATTGCAAGTTAAAACATCATAGAACATTTTGTGCCTCTTCTCATAAGCTGCTACAAAGCTTGATTCTTAACCGTACCTATAGGCTCAAAATCATTAGGCACCACGCTTTGCCCCTTTGAATCTACTAGGATCGTTATTGAGAGTCACCCACTCTGACTTGGCCCCGAATATAATCAACTCCATGAATTTTCTAGCACATGAATACCCTCTCGACTTCCTTGAAACCCGCATCTATACAAGGCATAAATCCTGAATCCTTTCCCAAGTCTGAACATGAGCCAATAAGAACAACCATAGCACACCTTTAACAATTCCTTTGCTCAAATTACCACTTAGCTTGAAGACACTTTTACACAACTTTGAAATTTATCAGGATTCTTTATCTCTTATTGACATAACCTTGCAAAATCAATCGCCATAATTCTCAGAATCTTTCTGTAAAACCCCTTTTTATACTCTAAATCATCAATCGCCATAATTCTCGGAATCTTTCTGTAAAACCACTTTTTATACTCTGAATCATCAACCACATTCGCACGACCGGTCTCTTTACTGTATAACCAATAGAATTCTTCTCAGAAACTTTGCCAACCATGCAACCGCCAATCTACTCACTAAAGATGACCCTCCTGTGGAATTTATGTGCCGACATCTTCCAACGCTGCTGCACAGGGTACAATCACTATGACATCAATAACCCATCCTGAGTCCCAGCTCATTCTCTAGCTGCATAAGTCCATTCACCCCTCGTGGACATCAATTAAATCTGCGGCAATATCCTTCCAATTCAAAGTTATGTTGTATCCTTCTTCATTTCAAGTAGCTCATTTCCGTTATATCAAATCTCTTCCCGCATAATAGCCCATACTTCAAATTAGATCCGTAGACCCCAATCATCAATAACTAAAATTCCCAAGTCATTCCAAACTCTCCTTAAGGTGCGTAGTGATCCTAACACAAAGCACATATGCAACTCCGTCACTCTCTCACTTTGGCGAAACTCACCCCTCTAATTGACTACTCGACCTTTGCTTCTTATACCTAGCCTTCTAGAAATTTTAACCACCGCCTGACACTTCCCACATGTCCTTCCTCATCCTTTGCTGCTCAGTTGTTGCCTTAATAAAATCTACCTTCGTAGCACTTGAACCCACAAATCGCTACTAAATTTAAACCTTTCCAGAGATCATCTTTATCGAGCCGTTGACATTAGAAACACCGATTCAATCTTGAATCACCTCACCCCGCAATATCCAACAGTCGTTTCTCCATTATTATTGCACAATATCCTACCCCAAGGGCGAAATGCAGAAGACCATAACACCGGCGAACTTAACACATACAATCGAGGACGACGACACTACATCGCAGATAAAAATTCCACCACACTCGAAATTACCAAGTCTCATTACTCCATCACCCCAAATCTGGACATTCATAGGCCAATTGCTTTTCCTCCGCGGAAGTGAAATATCATATCTCTGAAATTTCCTTTCAACTCATTCACCGCCTCAACACATAGGCAAGTCTCCTGCAGTCATGTCAATACTGTGTGATAACCAATCGCGAGCATCATAACAATCTGTGCATAGTATCCAAGCCCTTAGAAGCAAAACTATCAAGCCGAAATGATAGAAAAATCCTTCCGCAAGGCGATGATAATAGCTCACCCAACTATACCGGGAGAAACATCCCACACCACATCTGTAGTACCATTATAATTCTTTAATCCTCGATTTATAACAAATGGTTCGCATCGCGTAAGATTGAGTAGGAAGGAAATAAGGGCATAAGCCTCACGGAATCAAGTCGCACGATGAGGAAATCAAGAAGGGAAGTGATCCTAACAAACCTATAGTCTCCCAAAGATAAGTACAGATGTCTCTGTACCGATCCGCGAGACTCTACTAGACTTGCTCATGACTCGTGAGACCTAAGGGAACCTAGTACCCTGATACCAGGTTGTTGATCGGTGCGGACTCAACCCTTGGGAAGAGTGGGCGCTAACAACTTTTACCCGATAGTGGTTTCGGGGTCAATTTCCTCAGGGAGCTAGTTTTGGGAGTTGAGTATTTGTGAAGTCTAGGAAGGTGTTTTGGCTCCTAATTTTGCTTCTATCATTTTTGGTTTTTTCTTTTGTTTATCAACTAAATTTATTAACTACAAGTGTAAACTAAATTATTCTAAGTAATGATGCTAGTTGTATGCAATAAGAGAAAAGCACTAGGGTTGTAGCACTTGCCTAGGTGACTAATTAACGGGTATAGAATTCTAATGCAAGGATCATAATTTAGGAAAATATGGATAACCGTTGCACTTAGCACTCACTCTCACACCTCTCGGTAGAGAGAGTGATTTTGCCCAATTGACTCTCTCGAGACCAATTGGGTAGGCTAATTTGCCCGAGCAACTAATGGTTCAAGTAGAGTAGTTACTCTCTCGAGGTTTAACCCGTTACTTGGGACAACCATTCTCATGGGACCATTCCAAATCCTTGTTGGGTTAATTGTGATGTCATAGACTCTCTTTCTCAAGAAGAGTCAAGACCCACTAAGCTAGACTTAGTGTTTGCAACCACCAAATCCAAGTGAAAACATACAATCAACCCAAATACCAAACACCCAACATCATCCAAGCATTAAGCAAAAACACCCATTAATTACCCACACTAGGGTTGAGCCACAACCCTAGCTAGTGGGTTTAGCTAGACATGGAAGAAGTAGAAATAAAAGAAATACTAGAAGAAATTGACATAATCATTAACTACAAGATTAGTCTACTTGAATCCACGTTAATTGTAATAGAAAATTGCCTAAAGTAGGCTAATAAAAATTGTCTCGTGCTCAGCTGCTCAGATCGATTAAAAAAACTCTCTCTAAAAAAGTAAAATGTTCTATTTATACTACACAGGAAAAATCGGACAAAAATACCCCTGAGGGTCTAGCGCGAACCGCATAGAAATGTCACGCGGTCGCGTAGGGCAAATGGCCTTCATATCTGGGCTTCTGGACTTGAGGATGTGGACCGCGTCAAAATGCCACGCGGCCGCATAGGTGTGGTCATGCGGACTGCATAGAAATGGTGCGCGGCCGCACTATAGAAATTGTCCCATTTTTGGCTCTCTGATCTTCTACCCACGAGGACCGCACTGATTTGGTGTGCGTCCGCGTGGGACTTTTCCTTGCCTTTTTGGGCCTCTGATCAACCATCATTGCGGACCGCGTGAAAATGAATGCGGTCCGCATGGAGTTTCTTCATAATTGTTGCTTCTCTGAACTTTTCTGCGCGGCCGCATGACAAATAAGTGCGGGCCATGCAGCTTGTGCTTTAGCTTGATAGCTGTCTGAACCTACATGTGCGGCCGCACCTCAAAACAGTGCAGTCCGCACAGGTCATCTACTTCCCAACTTTCAGTCATCTTTTGGCACTTGGCAGGTTTCACTCCTTCTTCTAGCCGATTTGTGGTATTCATCATCTAGTTGCTCAAATCTGCAATCAAGCGCAACTTGTAAGCAATTCGGGACTAATCAAGCGCAATTTATGCATAAAGTTTAGATAAGAATGGGTATAAAACATGCACAATTCATAGTTATCAACTCCCCCGAACTTAAACCTTTGCGTGTCCTCAAGCAATTAAAATGAGACTTACCCCTCAATAGAAAACATCCAAGTAATTCCTGTTTGTCCTAAAGTAACCTCAATCAAGCATCAATTGGGACTAACAATTACCCTCAATACGAATGCATCGTTAACACATTTAAAACTTTTGAAAACTTGTGGATCAAGTGTGACACAAGAGCCTCAAGGGTTGACACATCTCATCAAGGAACCTTTCTCAAGTACTTTGGTCATTGTGGAACCCAAACTCACACATCCTCAACTCTCCCTAAGTGAACCTCACATTTTTAGAGTAATTGCACACAAATCGAGGTGGAAGGATTTTTCGCTCATCTCTCTCAAAGAAGAGACCCTAAGTCCGGCTCTAAGTACCATATGCTTGCCCTTCATGTAAGTATCCACTAATGTAAGCTTCTCTCAACTCAAGATCATATAGGGCTTTTGAGGAGTCATTGTGAAGGCTTTTGGGTAAACGTAGGATATGCTTTCGTTCACATGGGTTCAATCTTCCCCTAAGCACTTCTTTTGATTCGTTTTGGCACACTTTCTTGACTCATTTGAGCATTTTTTCTTTGAAGGGTTTAGAGAGACACAATGTCACTCTTTCTTTTTGCAATTCAAACCTTTCTCCTTTTTGTTCACTTTTTCGCATCTTTTTCCATTTTTTTTATTGCCTTCCTTTTCTTTTCACGTTTGTGCCTTTTCTACCACATTGGTGCCTTTCTTGTCTCTCCCCCAAACTTAGATATATGCTATTACTCAAGGGAAGATTTTTGGGTGCCAAGAGAGGGTTTCATTAAGAACGGGTATAGGCTTGTAACTTTTGTTCATGAAAGAAGAAGGTTTAAGGCTCAAAAGGGGTGGACTAGGGATCATTGCGTTGGTAGGTCATGAAATGGATCAAGTTAGCATTTTTGGATCAAGGAGAGCCTATAATCACATCTCAAGTCAAGTTACACCTATGATTTTGCCTCAACAAACATTCGGGGAAGTTCTAGACCATTGGCTCGGTACTTGGGCTCACAAATCAAATTCTCGCCACACATACACTCAAGGATTGCCAAAAATGGAGTCGAGGGCCCACAACGACCTTAGTCACGATTAAAGCGCACAATGGCCCATATTGACCACATGATGATTGTTTGGTCAACACAAGAGTCTCAAGGCCACGACTTTCACCATCCTAAACACAACTTAATGTCTTTGACCATAAGATCAAAGGAAAATGTGCTAGGCCCAAGTGAAGCTTTACTTGAGGTACCCTTAACTACAAAAACTTGAAAATCAAAAAAGAAAAATCAAAAACTGACTCAACCCTTAAGAAAGTTGTCCCGCTATCTATCATTGGGACGAGCCACCCGGTTCACACAACACTCTGCCCTTGGAAAGAACCGTGGCATTAAGAAAACCAAGGGCTTATTGCAACATCAAAGGAAAACCAAAAAGAGGCTACGAGCCTAACTTTGCACTAAAATCAAAAATTTTAACGAAAATAACAAAAATAGAAAGAAAACTCAAATGATAGCCAAATGAATATGTACACACAGGGAGTAGAATATACAACTAAAGGAGTTCAAAATGAAAATTTATATACAAACTATCTATGTCTATGAATGTATTGAGAGTAGAAAATATATACAATCATCCAGTTCATCAAAAACAAAAAGTAGGGCCACACCCCTACGAATAAAAGCTAGCATTGTCCCCAATGCTAACTACCAAATAAAACATCAAAAACAGTCAAAGGATATAGAATGTCCCCTCAAGCCTCATCAGTTGCCCTGTGCTGGTCAGTGACTCCCGTGTCCTCTGTACTGGCAGGGATCTCAGACTGGTCCCAACCTGTTGCTGCTATGCTGCTGGGACAGGTGCCTGCTCCGAGTCTGGCTCATTAACTGAAGGGGCACTAGAGGGACCCTCATGCTCGGGAGCGACTGATATCACAACTCCCTCAGTGTTGGGGAGTTTTCTCTTCTTCATCGGCCTGTGCTCCTCCTCCTGTGGCTGCTCAACTGGTGACTCTACGGCCGGCTCCTCAAACAACAAGTCTAGTGGCAGCTGATCCGCCACTAGCTTGTCCACCTGCTCCTTCAATGCTGCCACCGACTCCTTCGAGGCTTTTGTCTTTCTTAGCTTTCTATGCTCCTTGGCCAAGCTCTTAAGTGCCTTGCTATGCTCACCAACTGCCATGGCTAAGGAATCTTGCTTTGTCATCATCTGCTCCTGGTTGGTCAGGATTTTCTTCAAAGTCTCCTCAATAGAAACAGGGATCTCAACAGTCACTGGTGCTCGCTGAGCCTGTACGGCTGTGGTCAATATGGACAACTTGGATGTCGCTGCCGACATCCAGTTGTTCAGACTGGCTAATGAGTGCATGAGCTGGTTGGCGGTGAATCTGTGAGTCTTTAATACCGGGATCACCGGATCAACTGAGGTGGAAGAGGGTGCTATGGAAGGTCATGGGGGCACTGTAGTGGTCTCAATGGGCTGCTCAATGGTAGCTGGCTCTTCAGACTGGCCAGCTGTGGAAGAAGTGGAGGCTTGGCTCTTCTTGGCATTCTTTGGGTTGTCGGGACCTTTTTGATCATACCACGAATATGGGCTTACTGCAGGTACCATAACATCGTATTTCTTGTTTTCCACCCCCACCTCTTTGAAGTACAGGGTCAATGTGTTGGGGAAAGGGTAGTTTGTATTTGTTTCATTTCCCACCGTAGAAATCAC
>MU690600.1:0-38699 GCA_026770625.1 Nicotiana glauca
CAGAAAATTTTCTTTGTTTTTAAGCTGTAAGCAGGCGCCCACCTGAAAAACAAAGGAATACATTTCGAGCAAGCTATAAGCAGGTGCCCACCTGAAGAACAAGGGAATACTTTTTCGAGCAATAGTAAGCAGATAACAGCAGGCACCCACCTGAAGAACAGGGAATACTTTTTCAAGAAAACTGTAAGCAGGCGCCCACCTGAAGAACAAGGGAGTATATTTCAAGCAAGCTGTAAGCAGGCACCCACCTGAAGAACAAGGGAATATTTTTTCGAGCAATAGTAAGCAGATGACAGCAGGCACCAACCTGAAGAACAAGGGAATACTTTTTCAAGAAAACTATAAGCAGGCGCCCACATGAAGAACAAGGGAATATATTTCAAGCAAGCTGTAAGCAGGCACCCACCTGAAGAACAAGGGAATACTTTTTCGAGCAATAGTAAGCAGATGACAGCAGGCACCCACCTGAAGAACAAGGGAATACTTTTTCAAGAAAACTGTAAGCAGGCGCCCACCTGAAGAACAAGGGAATATATTTCAAGCAAGTTGTAAGCAGGCACCCACCTGAAGAACAAGGGAATACTTTTCAAGCAAGCTATAAGCAGGAGTCCACCTGAAGAATTGACACAATTAAGTTATGCAAGATACAAGTTCAAGGCAACACAAGAACAAGTTGGAATACATAGATATGATCTTTTTGTAAATCATAGAGAATAGCTTAGGCTAGCTTCTATTATCTCTACCACGGTGTAATAACGAGATCAGCAAGTAGTGACAACAAGCAACAACAATAAGATCACAGCTCCCTGATAGTCTCAACTACCAGACATTCCTGAACTACACTGACCTGATTCCTGTTTAGCCCAGGATATGTAGGCAATCCATGAAGCAGGATACAGTCAAAACTTTCAAAAATGCTTCTCACCACGCGTCCATACATACCAAGAACTCCAAAATCCGAGCTCAAATGACCTATCGAATCCCAATTTGAAATATCAAAAAGTCAAGCCCTAGCTTTACCCCTTTTTAATGAATTTCAACCAATTTCCATGTTAATTCTACCATAAACTTGAATAATTAGGCCAAGGAACTTACCTCCATTCGATTCTCAGTCAAAACCCTTGAAAATTCTCGCCCAAAGCTCCCAAAATCGCCCAACAATGGAGGAAAAATGACATAAGCTCGCGGATGAAATAATGATATAAAACCCTTCTGGCAACAGCGATTTTTTGCTTCTGCGGTCCCGTTTCCGTTTATGCGGGGCCGCTTCTGCGGCCAAAACTCCGCTTATGTGGTTTCCATTAAAGTTCACAAATTCCCACTTTTGTGTCCAAAAATCCGCTTATGCGGATCACCCATTACCGCTTCTGCTGTGGAAAGTTCGCTCGTACGGACTCGCTTTTGCGGACACTATTTTGCTTTTGCGGAAACTCTTCACCAGGCCAAGAACCACTTCTGCATTCCTTCACCCGCTTCTGCGGAACCGCTTCTGCGGTCCATTTCCGCAGAAGCGGAAATACCAGATGACAGCAATACAGACCTGAAAAAAACTTCAAAAACTCTCGTTTAAACACCCGATCTCACCCCGAGGCCCCCGGGACCTCAACCAAAAACACCAACATGTTCCATCACCTTATTCAAACTTGCTCGAACCATCAAAACACTATCGTTAACATAAAAATCCTCAAATTTCATCAAATAAAAGCCTAAGTTTCTTAAAAACTTCCGAATTGCACATTCGATCAAAAATCCAACCAAATGATGTCCGAATGACCTGAAAATTTGCACACATATCCAAAATCACCCAACGAAACTGCAACAACTCTCGAAATTCCATTACGACCATCGAATCAAAATCTCACCCATCAACCGGAATTCGCCAAAATACTAACTTTGCCAATTCAAGCCTAATTCTACACCGGACATCCAAAATCAATTTTGATCACGCTCCTAAGTCACAAATCACCTCTCGGAGCTAATCGAAATCGCAGAAATCACATCCAAGCCCTCTAACTCATAACTCAATGTCCGGTTGACTTTTCTAACTCAAGCATTCCTTAAATAGACTAAGTGTCTCATTTCTCATCAAAATCAATCCAAATCAACTCTAACACACCACATACCGATAACAAAACATGAAGAAGCATGAAATGGGGGAAACAGAGCAATAACACATGAGACGATGGGCCGGGTCGTCACAACACTAGATTCTTTCTCTATGTTCCTTTCATCAGCTTTTCGATAAATCTTCAACAAAGTATCAAACTTTGATCCTACAGTTTTCTTTAAATCCTGACAAAAAAACTAAGTTAGAAAGTTAAGAACAGGTTCAAAAGTCAAGGACATGCAATACTTAAGTTTGAATTACAAGTTGAAAAGTTGAGGACATGAGTCCTTAAGTTACAATTACAAGTTAAAAAGTTAAGGACAGACAATCCTTAACTTTGAATTCCAAGTTCATATGTTAAGGACAAGAAGTCCTTAAGTTTAAATCACAGGTTGAAAAGGTAAGGGCATGAGTCCTTAAGTTTGACTTGAAGGTTAGGCAGTCCTTAAGTTTGAATTACAAGTTCAAAAGTTAAGGACAGACAGTCCTTAAGTTTTAATTACAGGTTCAAAAGTTAAGGATAGGCAGTCCTTAACTTTGAATTCCAAGTTCAAAAGTTAAGGACAGGAAGTCCTTAACTTAAAGTTATACGTTCAAAAGTGAAGGTGTGACGACCCGACCCGTCGTCACATGAGTTACCGCCCCATTTCCCCCATCTTATGTTTCTCTATGCTTCATTATCGGTATTTGAGGTGGTCGAGTCGAATTCGATTTGTTTTAGATGGAAATGAGACACTTAGTCTCTTTAAGGAAGGCTTTTTTTGGAAAAGTCAACCGGACATTAACTATTGAGTTAGAGGGCTCAGATGTGATTTTCGGTTATTAGGTTAGCTTTGGGGGATGATTTGTGACTTAGGAGTGTGATCAGAATTGATTTTGGAGGTCCGGTGTAGAATTAGGCTTGAATTAGCGAAGTTAGTATTTTGGCGAATTTCGGTTGGTAGGTGAGATTTTGATCCGAGGGTTGAAATGGAATTCCAAGAGTTACAGTAGCTTCGTTAGGTGATTTTGGATGTGTGTGCAAAGTTTCAGATCATTCGGAGGTGTTTTGTTCGGGTTTTTGATCAAATACGTGTTTCGGAAGTTTTTAAGAAACTTAGGCTTGAATCCGATGTAATTTGATGGTTGTGGTGTTTTGGTAGTGTTTTGATGATTGGGGAAAGGTTGAATTATGTTATGGGAGGTTTTGGTATCTTTGATTGAGGTCCTGGGGGCCTCGGGCTGAGTTTAGATGGTTAAACGGAGAGTTTTTGAAAATTTCATGTTGCTGAGCCTGCTGCAACTGGTGTTTTTGCTTCTACGAAGCTTGGATCGCAGAAGCGGTCTCGCTTGTGTGAAGGATCGACCACAGAAGCGGTGAGGAGACCTGGGCGCTGGTTTTGCAGAAGCGATTGGTTAACCGCAGAAGCGGTATCGCTTATGCGATTGTGTAGCCACAGAAGTGGTTGGGGCTCGAGTTGGGATTTCCGCAGAAGCGGAAGCGGTCCCACATAAGCGAAAACGGGATCGCAGAAGCAGAAAAGAGCTGGGCAGAGAAGGTTTTAAAAGTATCATTTCATCCGCGAGCTAAGGGTTATTTCCTCCATTGTTGAACACCTTGAGAGCTTTTGACGAGGATTAAAGAAGGTATTGACTGGAGATCGATTGGAGGTGAGTCCTATGGCCTAGAAACATCATTTTATTGAAGATTCAACACTTAAATTCATGGAAATTTGATTAAAAGGGGAGGAATTAGGGCTTGACTTTTTGAATGAAAAATTGGGGTTTGAGGGAGCATTTGAGCTCGGAATTTGGTAAATTTTATATGTATGGACTCGTGTCGAGATAAGGAATCCGGTGATGTGAATTTTTTAATTTTTCAGGAAGTGGGCCCGGAGCTCGGGTTTTGCCTACTTCGTAATTTTTGATATTTTTTGAGTCTTTTCGAGCTGTATTCCCTTAGCCTATTATAACCTATTCCTTGTGGTTTTCATCAGATTTGATGCTCGAGGAGGTTGATTTGCGAGGCAAGGGCAAAGCGAGCTAGGATTTCGGCCGGCTTGAGGTGAGTAATGGTTATACATAATGTTCTGGTAGTTTGAAACCCCGGATTTGCACAACGTGGTGTTATGTTGAGATAAGACACACACTGTATGATGAGCGTGGGGTCTGTTACTACTGGGGATTCTGACTCAGTCCATCCTGATTGATGAATCTACTATACTTTTGACTGTGACTTAGTTAATATCATTATATTCTGGGTTAGTTGCCATGTTTGGGGCCTTGTGCCGATCTGTAGAACCCTTAGGGGCATTTGTGCTGGTTGACCTTACTTTAGTTGTCAAAATCATACCCTCAGTCATGTTCTTAACTGATAAACATAATATGAACTGGCTTTAGAAATTGGTAATCCTAATGAGAATAACTTGGGGTTGGAAACCCTGTCTTAGCTGAGTGTGCAAAGAGGCCAGGCCTATATTGATTGAGAGGGGTCAAGGACCCCCATAGTGAGGGTATTTGATATATACCGGATCGGGCTGCACGCCACAACAGTTTATATGTATATATATATGGATTGGAATGCATGCCGCAATAGTATTTTATATGGATCGGACTGCACGCCATAGTAATATATTATATGGATCAGACTGCACGCCCCAGTAGTATCGCGTTTGGGCTGAAGGAGCCCCTCCGGAGTCTACACACCCCCAGTGAGTGTAGTCGACTATTATTATTGGATCGGGCTGATGCCGCAGTAGCATATACATATATGGATCAAGCTACACGCCGTAGCAGTTTACTGTACGGATCGGGTTGCACGCCGCAGCGGGATGATTAAACTATCGGTCATCACGAGGAGTAAATGAGTTGTGTACTAGTTTAAGGGATTGTTACCTGATTTGTTTTTTCCTCATTTAGCTGTTGTTTAATGTACTTGCTATTTTTATGTAGAACTGCGTAGTGTTCTTATGAGTTTTCTTTCCGTCAGTCATTATTTATTGCTATTACTCACTGAGTCGGAGTACTCACATTACTCCATGCATCATGTGTGCAGATACAGGTATTTCGGAGGCATAGTTGAGCTTTCTACTGCTGTTCAGATTATCACCGGAGTCATCAAAGTAGTTGCACGGCGTCTGCAGGACCCGATTTCTCCCCTTTATCCTCTTTATTTTCCTAATTCTAGACTACTATATGTATAGGCTACTACTCAGATTTGTATTAGAGGCTCTCGACTCGTGACACCAGATCGTTGGGATTATATTGGCATATTCTTGGTTTCCACATGGTTTCTATCTACTGTTGCAGAGTTAAAATTATGTTAACTGGCATTTAATCCTATTAATTGTTTATAAATTTTATCAAAGACATGGAGAGTAACGAAATGGTCGGGCTTGCCTAGCATTATGCTGGGCGCCATCACGACCGGGGTTGGGGGCGTGACAAGTTTGTATCAGAGCCTAGGTTACTAGGTCTCGCGAGTCATGAGCCGGTTTAGTAGAGTCTCGTCGATCAGTACAGAGACGTCTGTAATTATCCTTGGGAGGCTACAGAACCTTTAGGAAAATTCTACATTCTTGAAATTCTTGTCGTGCGAACTTGTTGATTTGAATACTAAACTTCTCTTTATTCTATTCTCTCACAGATGGTGAGGAAACGAGCTACCGGACATGGCAGACGACCACCAGTACCACCTACTGAAGTTACTAGAGGACGTGGATGCGGTCGTGGTCGTGGTCGTGGTAAAGGCAGAGCAGCAGGGGAAGCACATGTGGATCCTTTAGTTGCCCCAGCTCAGGACCAGGCTCAAACAACACCAGTTTAGGCACCAGCTGTGCCCATTGTGATTCCGGGTCTCCAAGAGACATTGGCCCATATATTGACAGTTTGCACGGGTCTGGCTCAGTTGATTTCAGCCACCACAGCAGCAACAGCTACTTCACAGGCCGGGAGAGGAAATCAAACCCCCGCTGCTCGTACACCTGAGCAGGGATTACAGGTGTTACAGACTCCAGAGGCACCTCCAGCTCAGCCAGTGGTTCCAGTTCCCGAGTATAGGGTTCCAGTTATGCCCGAGGACGAGTAGCATCGCCTTGAGAGGTTTTGGTAGACTCCAACCTCCGACATTTAATGGAGCTGAGGGCGAGGATGAGCAGGGTTTTATCGATAGATGCTAGCGGATGCTCTGTATGGTTGGGATTCTTGAGTCCAGCGGTGTGGCTTTTACTACATTTCAGTTTACTGGAGCGGCCTTCACATGGTTGGAGGTGTATGAGCGGCGTAGGCCGGTTGGTGCAGCACCTTTGATTTGGAAACAGTTCTCCACTCTCTTCTTGTAGAAGTACATACCGCAGTCCCGCCGAGAGGAGTTGCGCAGACAATTTGAGGGTCTACGATATGGAGAGATATCAGTGACCCAATATGAGATGAGATTTTTTGAGTTGTCTCGGCATGCAGCTTGGTTGGTCCTGACGGAGCGTGAGCGTATCTGGAGGTTTGTTGATGATCTACAATACCCTCTTCGTATTCTTAAGACTAGAGAGAGAGAGTGTTGGGTGCTACTTCTGAGGAGGTGGTGGATATAGCTCGAAATATTGAGTCGGTTGGCCGCCAGGATCAGGATGAGAGGGAGGCCAAGAGGACTCGAGGTTCTGGTAGTCACAGTGGCGCTCTTTTGAGGGGCCAGTTTGAGCAGAGTCGGGGTCATTCTTTTAGGCCCGCTCAGTCAGCTAGACCTGAGTATCGAGGTGGATCTTCTAGTCGTGGTTATCAGGGTTCTCAGCAGAGTCAGCTATCTCTCAACGCTCTTCCAGCATATAGTTTGTCTCATGCTCCATCTGTTCAGGAATCTTCCAGGCCGAGTGCATCAGCTAGCCACTCTGGCGCGAGGGGTTCCCTTCCATCCCAGTTCCCATCACCCGGGAGTTGCTACGAGTGCGGTGAGTTCGGGCATATGCGGAAGGAGTGTCCTCGCCGTGCTGGTAGCTCATCTCAGCAGAGGGGTCAGCCCTTATCTTCTGGCCCAGTTTCTTCAGCACCTGCCCGCCAGCTAAGGGTGAGGGTTAGGTAGTCCGGGATCGCCCCAGATGGGGAGGCCGATCGGGTGGTGGTCAGGCTCGCTTTTATGCTCTTCAGGGCAGGACAAATGTTATTTCCTCAGATGCAATTATCACAGGTATTATTTCAGTCTGCCACAGGGATGCCTCAGTCTTATTTGATCCCGGTTCCACCTATTCCTATGTGTCTTCATATTTTGCTCATTATTTGGGTACGACCCGGGGGTATCTTTCTTTACCTATTCATGTATTTACCCTGGTGGGGGGCGATACTATTGTTGTGGACCATGTATATCGGCCTTGTTTAGTGACTATTGGGGGTTTGGAGACTCGAGTCGATCTATTGATATTGAGCATGGTGAATTTTGATATTATTCTTGGCATGGACTGGCTATCTCCGTGTCATGCTATTCTGGACTATCATGCTAAGACAGTCACTTTCGCTATACCGGGTGTTCTGGGGATGGAGTGGCATGGCGTGACTGACTATGTGCCTAGCAGGGAAATTTCTTTCCTAAAGGCACAACGTATGGTCGGGAAAGGTTGTCTATCATATTTGGATTTTCTGAGGGATGTTGGAGCTGAGACTCCTAGCATTCATTCGGTCCCAATTGTGAGGGAGTTTCCCGATGTTTTTCCTGCAGACCTGCTAGGCATGCCACTGGATAGGGATAATGATTTTGGTATTGACCTGGTGCCGGGCACTCAGCCCATTTCCATTCCTCTATATCGGATGACACCAACAGAGTTGAAAGAACTAAAAGATCAACTTCAGGAACTCCTAGATAAGGGGTTCATTCGGCCTAGTGTGTCACCGTGGGGTGCACCGGTTCTATTTGTGAAAAATAAGGATGGCAAAATGAGAATGTGCATTGACTACAGGCAATTGAACAAAGTGATAGTGAAGAACAAGTATCCCCTACCTCGTATTGATGATTTATTTGACAAGCTTCAGGGGGCAAGGGTATTCTCCAAGATTGATCTTCGTTCAGCCTATCACTAGTTGAAGATCAAGGATCTAGATATTATGAAGATTGCTTTCAAGACTAGATATGGACACTATAAGGGGAAACGGGACAACAGAAGCGGAAAGGAGCTGGGCAGAGAAGGTTTTAAAAGTATCATTTCATCCGCGAGCTAAGGGTTATTTCCTCCATTGTTGAACACCTTGAGAGCTTTTGACGAGGATTAAAGAGGGTATTGACTAGGAATGGATTGGAGGTGAGTCCTATGGCCTAGAAACATCATTTTATTGAAGATTCAACACTTAAATTCATGGAAATTTGATTAAAATGGAGGAATTATTGCTTGACTTTTTGAATGAAAAATTGGGGTTTGAGGGAGCATTTGAGCTCACAATTTGGTAAATTTAATATGTATGGACTCGTGGCGAGATAAGGAATCCGGTGATGTGAATTTTTTGATTTTTTGGGAAGTGGACCCGGGGCTTGGGTTTTGCCAACTTTGTGATTTTCGATATTTTTTGAGTCTTTTCGATTGGGTTGTATTCCCTTAGCCTGTTGTAGCGTATTCCTTGTGGTTTTGATCAGATTTGACGCTCGATGAGGTTGATTTGCGACGCAAGGGAGAAGCGAGCTAGGATTTCGGCCGGGTTGAGGTGAGTAATGGTTATATATGATGTTCTGATGGTTTGAAACCCCGGATTTGCACAACATGGTGCTATGTTAAGATGAGACACACGCTGTATGATGAGTGTGGGGTCTGTTACTACCGGGGATTCAGACTCGGTCTATCCCGTTTGATGACTCTACTGTTCTTTTGACTGAGACTTAATTAATATTATTATATTCTGGGCTAGTTGCCATGGTTGGGGCCTTGTGCCGATATGTAGAACCCTTAGGGGGCATTTGTGCTGGTTGACCTCACTTTACTTGTCAAAATCATACCCTCAGTCACGTTTTTAACTAATAAACATAATATGAACTGGCTTTAGAAATTGGTAATCTTAATGAGAATAACCTGGGGTTGGAAACCCTGTCTTAGCTGAGTGTGCCGAGAGGCCAGGCCTATATTGACTGAGAGGGGTCAAGGACCCCCATAGTGAGGGTATTTGATATATACCAGATCGGGCTGCACGCCACGGCAGTTTATATATATTTATATATATATATGGATCGGACAGCACGCTGCAGTAGTATTTTATATGGATCTGACTGCACGCCACAGTAGTATATTATATGGATCAGACTGCACGCCGCAATAGTATAGCGCTTGGGCTGAAGGAGCCCCTCCGGAGTCAGCACACCCCTAGTGAGCGCAATCGACTATTATTATTGGATCGGGCTACACGCCGCAGCAATATATCTATATATATGGATCGGGCTGCACGCTGCAGCAGTTTACTGTACGGATCGGGTTGCATGCCGCAGTGGTATGATTAAACTATCGGTCATCGTGAGGAGTAAATGAGTCATGTACTGGTTTAAGGTATAGTTACCTGATTTTTTTTCTCATTTAGCTGTTGTTTAATGTACTTGCTTTTTTTATATAGAACTACATAGTGTTCTTACGAGTTTTCTTTCCATCAGTTATTATTTATTTCTATTACTCACTGAGTCGGAGTACTCACATTACTCCTTACACCATGTGTGCCGATATAGGTATTTCAGAGGCATAGTTGAGCTTTCTGCTATTGTTCAGATTATCACCAGAGTCATCGAGGTAGCTGCATGGCGTCCGCAGGACCCGATTTCTCCCCTTATCCTATTTATTTTCCCAATTATGGACTACTATATGTATAGGCTGCTACTCAGATTTGCATTAGAGGCTCTCGACTCGTGACACCAGATCGGTGGGATTGTGTTGGCATATTCTTGGTTTCCGCACGATTTTTATCTACTGTTGAAGAGTTAAACTTATGTTAATTGGCTTTTAATCCTGTTAATTAGTTATAAATTTTATCAAAGAGATGGAGAGTAACGAAATGGTCGGGCTTGACTAGCATTGTGTTGGGCGCCATCACGACCGGGGTTAGGGTCGCGACAGAAGGACACAAAGTCCTGAACTTGGACTAACTAAAACTAATCATATTACCATGATTTAATTCTCAATCTTTTTTTCTGCCACAACTATTTTCTGATTTATTCTGGTTACTTCAACTTGCAAATTCTTCTTAAAACTCTCTAATAATCTCTGAATCAAAACACATAAAAAAGTGTCGTAAGAAAAAATAATCAAATAAAGTTGATATTCAAAGGCAGAAACACATACTCTAACAAATTCCTTGAGTATGGCTTCATCAAATTGTGTGGATGAAGGCCTTGAGCTTTGATCTTGTGAAATTGGCTCCTCCACGCTAAGAGGCTCTGTATCTTCTTCTTCAACAGGAATAAATGGTGACACCTCGATCAACTTATACAACTACTATATGACAGAAAGTAAAAATAAGTTTTCAGAACTAAAAGAAATAAACAAAAAATAGCTAGTAATTACATTAACTTACATTTTCATTATGGACATATTTTTTACAAAGAGAATCAAACTGTGGAGATTTCATTTCTAAATAACATAGCATCCGAGGAAATCCAGCTTCTTGGAACTTCACAAATTGTTTTTCCTGGAAAACAGGAATTACTTCCATAATCCAAACACCAAAGGCAAAAGGAAAGCCAAGTATAGTGTACCTATCCTTGTCTTTATCTTTGTCTTTTTCTTTTTCAATATCATTCTCAGTCAGCTTCAAACAACTCTTCAATGATTTTAATAGTGTTTCATAAGAAAGAGAGCCCAAGTTGAAAGAAGAGCAAAGTACAGCATCGTCGACAATTTTCATTATCTGCTCGGACACATTCCTATTCTTCCGCTTGCCCATCAAAATAGATTCAACAAAATAAATTGTTGCCAACTTCATAGCATCATCATCATTACCTACAAATGATGAAGTTGTACCATGTGGGTGACTAGAAATAAAATTAAACAAATCACCCAACTCAATTCTATCCTTTCCGGGGAAATAGACTTTTGAAGGCCTATTATTTTTCTCAGGTAAACCTTTGATGTCCAGCGAGGAATAACACTTCAAACCAGTAATTAGATGGAATGTGTCACGTGCAAACTTAATTTCACGGTCAAATACCTTGAATGTCATCGAATCAGTGTCATTATTCACAATTTCTAAAAGTAATACACATTGAATAAGTTTACCGCAAAACTTCACACTTTGTAATCGGAAGAAGTTGCCAAAAATACCATCCCTCAACTTTTTCCACTGTCTGTTTGACAAAAAAATTTTAATTGTTTCCTTATACTGTAAATCTCCTTTCCAATACACCATAAAATTACGCCAATCATCAAACTTGAACTCACAATCTTCTTCCATTATCACACTACAAAGAAGAAAAAAGAAAACAATGATTAGGACATATAGTTAGTTGGAGGGATTTGTCCTTAACTTCAAGTATCACGTAAAAAAGTTAAGGACCAGTAGTACTTAACTTAAAGTTTAAAATGGAAAAGCTCTTAACAATTAGTCCTTAACTTTGAATACCAAGTTCAAATATAAAGGACAATTAGTCCTTAACATAGAGTTACAATTTAAAGAGGTAAGAATAGGTAGGCCTTAACTTATAGTTTCAAGTTCAAAAGGTAAAGACACTAGGTCCTTAACTTCAAGTTTAAAGTTAAAAATTTAAGGATAGGAAGTCCTTAACTTATAGTTTGAAGTTGAAAAGTAAAGGACACTTGGTCCTGAACTTCAACTTTCAAGTTCCAAAGTTAAGGACACTATGTCCTTAACTTTGAGTTCCAACTTCAAAAGTTAATGTCATTTGATCCTTATCTTTCATGAACACATTTAACTAAAAATTCAGTAACATAATAAGCTTATGAATTTCTACGACTAATTGTATGAAATATCCTCACATAATCAAATATATTAAATCAACCACAAACACATTACACATTTCAACACCAAAAACTTCTGAATAACAACATCACAAAAATATGCTACTTCTCTGACACTAAATCAACTCATAATGATCATTTTTGAAATTTCACACATACTTTAAAGATCATTGAACGCGATTACATATTTAGAAAAACAAAAATGCATAAAAAAAATATTACCAGTTAGATCGATCGATTCAGAGAAGACGATAGAGAAGATGAAGAACGAGAAAGATTAATCGAAGATCGTTTGCATGCGACGATGACAGAGTAGCAGAGAACACACGAAATAGCCCCTCTCTCAAATTTCCATCTTCTTAATGAAAAAATAAGGGTTTGGGGCCTTTTGGCATTAGAAGGAAGGGTAAAGCAGTCTTTTCCATATTAGTAGTGGTTATTTTTGCTGAGCATTATAATTAGTGAATAAAAATTAAAAACACACTTCATTAGTGGCTACTACATGCCATTTTTACTAACTTCAATGACTTCAGACTCAAGGCTAGAGTTTGGAACTGATTTGTCGAGAACTCAACATGCCGAGTTCGATCACATGTGCAAAAAAAAAGAAAGACAAACTTTAGTTACAAGGACCAACACAACATTTAAATTCAGAAAATATCAATGTAAGACCTAAAATTGTAACAAATGCTTGCGATTAAGAATGAAATAAAATTAATGTTATGTCAAAATAGAGTAAAGACATTTTACTGACCGGGCCGGTTGTTTTTGTGCCCCTTTTCTAATGAAATCGGGTTTCGATGTCGTGACAACTTCTTTCAGAATGGTAGATAGAGTGCTACAGGAGAAGAGTCGACACCTAACAATTTTTAAGGTGCGTTAGGGCACACATTTTGCAGATAACTTTTTTTGACTACTCAACGTTACCAAAGATCGGGTAAGGGCTCAAAATACCTCGAAAATAAGGTGTTAGGAACTCTTCGAGGTCAATAACTATGGGTCCCGGACGAGATTATGTGGATTGCAATTAATCTAGGTGATCAATTAAAAAAGGTAATTTAGAAGTCAAAGAATTTTTATTACAACATGATTAGTATAGATCTTAGTGCGAATATGTGGATATAACTATTTAGATCTTATAACAACATATAAAGAGGGGGGTCCTAAGTTTTTTAGCGTAAAGGATCACCCCGTGCAACATAAATAACACTTCTCACTCCCTTAGGATAAGAAGTTACTCATATTATTCAGCGGGGACAAACTATCATCTGCTGCTACCCGATTACTACGTTAAAGTTGTTTACCTAAAAACACTTTAATTCAATTCTAAGTTGTACTATGTGCGTGCACTACCTATCCCATACCTATGATGTATGAGGTGTTTGACCTCTATTGGGGTGGTTTTAGACCTTACTTAGGCTACTAAAATATGTAAAAACTAGGCAACATACAAAAACACATTGGACATCATAAATAGGCAATTAAGGGGCTCAAGTTTGCCGCCCCACATAAGCAACAAATGCACGCAAGACAAGTTTTCTTGTTAAGCAATTCAGAATTAAGTACCTTAAGCCCTATGAGCATGATTTCTATATGACAAGGCATCAAAGCATATAAACAGTTTTAGAGGCCAAGCATCGCTCATAGACATGATTATACACACTGATTATTGGGATTACAGATTTTCAGTTGTTAAAAATGTTGTGTCTAGGTGACTTGCGCATTAAGGAGTAATGAAGACCATTAGGAGGAGCCCAGATTTACTTATGCTTGCAGACAATGGCATAACAAGCAATAAATAGTATTTTAAAGGTCCATCATTAACATAACGAGTAATTATACCCTAGAGGTAGGATCTCTAATAGATTACGCTTGAAACTCCTTTAATTGTTATGATTAGTCCTACAAGAATGATCTCTAGTGAACAGTGCGATACAATAGAAAATGAAATGATCAAAATCATATAGGCACGATCTCTAATTATTAGTGCGATACAATAGCAAATGCAATAATCAAAATCATAAAGGCAAAGATTTCTAGTGATCAGTGTGATATAGTAGCAAATGAAGGGATCAAAGTTCTACAGCCATGATTTATAGTGAATTGAAAGGAAGTTCACTAACATTTATTCTCATAGGCAAGTTTTCTAGTAACACGTAGCAGTAAGGATAATTGCAGAATTTGAATTCATATTTGCTAGTGTCACGACCCCAATCCCGGTCGTGATGGCGCGCAACACAATTGCTAGGCAAGCCCGACCATATAACACTCACAACCCAATCACACATCCTATTAAAAATTTATAGCATTAAATTAACAGTTTAACAAGTCTATTAACCCATAATTTAAAAAGAAACAGCAAGAAACACTGACATAACCAACATATCCCAAAGATCTAGGGTCATGAGTCTAGAGCCTCTAATAACACAGAGTAATAAATAATCAGTAATACTGATGTTCTAAAATGCAGAAAGATAAAAGGGATAGGGGAGGAGTCGGGTCCTGCGGACATTACGCAGCTACCTCGAGAACTCCTCAAAAACTCTAAAAGCAACAAATAGCTCGACTATGCTCCCGGACACCTGAATCTGCACACATGGTGTAGGGAGTAAAGTGAGTACTTCCAACTCAGTGGTAATAGACATATATAATGGCCAACAGTAAGAAATCCCAAAATATAACAATGCAAAGCTATAACCCATAATTCTACACATTTAACGATGGAACAACATCAGGTAATGACAGGTAAAAGAGATAGATAACAATGCATGAATGCAATGCAATGCACATGACCGCTGCGGCGCGCAGCCCAATCCATTTGGGTACCCGCGCTCATTGTGGGGGTTCAGACTCCGGAGGGGCTCCTACAGCCCAAGTGCAATATCAGCGTAGCTTTCACTGTGGCGTGCAGCCCGATCCACACTCAGTCTAGATATATGAATGTAAGCCACACATGCAAAGTCAAGTTTATCATTTTCAGTTCCAATTATTAGGAATTATAGATTAAGTGTTTAAAACTTTAGAAATTGACTAAACATTTTGAGATAGTATTTAACTCAGGACTGGTATCATGAAAACATGCTAAGCATAACGGAAATAGTGATAATAATCCCTAAGGGATACAAATAATCGGCACACAGCCCAAAATCCGCTCATAGCAATCCAAGTTGTTTACCAATAAATTTCTAGTCAATAACACAGTATGAATATCAGTCCTACGGACTAAGCCATATTCCCCGACCACAAACGACCCCGCACTCACCGTAGAGTATGTGTCTCGCCTCAATATAGCATCACAGTGTGATATACCAGGGTTTCAAACCCTCAGGTGATCATCTACATCTATTACTCACCTCAAACCGGCCACAAGACTAGTCCGATATGCCTTCTCCTCTCAAATCCACCTCCTCGCGCGTCGAATCTGGCCAAAACCACAACGAATACATTACAATAGGCTAAAGAAACATACCCCAATCAAAAGAACTCAAAAAACACCAAAAATCTCGAAGTTGGCAAAACCCGAGTCCCGGGCCCACTTCTCGAAAAATTACAAAATTTACATCACCGGATTCCTCGTCTCGCCATGAGTCCGTACATATAAAATTCATCAAAATCGGAGTCCAAATGCTCCCTCAAATCCCAAATTCTCATTTCAAAATAAACCCAAGCCCTAACCTCCATTTTTAACCTTTAATTCTTTGGGATTTCTGTTTTAATCCATGATTTTACACCATAATAACGTTTTCTAAGTCCAAGAATCCATACCTGATGAAAGTCCTCAAAACTCTCTTCAAAATCGCCCAAAATCTCCTTAGTCCGAAATGAAAATGTTGAGTTATTTCTAAGTTCGCAAAGGTTAAATGAAATGGTTCTGCCCAGCTCTTTTCGCTTCTGTGACAATTTTACCGCTTTTGCGGTTACTGCTTCTGCGGCCTTCCTACCGCATCTGCGATTTTCCTAAAGTCGCCCAGGACCACTTCTGCGGTCCATAACCACTTCTGCGGAAAAATGCCAAACCCCCAAAACCGCACCTGCGGAGCTTCTTCCGCTTCCGCGAAGCCGCATCTGCAGTCTGATTTCTATAGATGCGAAAACATCTGCTGCAACAAAAACCAGTAAGCTTCCAACTTCAATTTCTCTCATTCAACCACTCGAACTCATCCCGAGGCCCCCGGGACCTCAACCGAAAGCACCAACATAACCAAAAAAATCATACGAACTTGTTCCAATCATCAAAACACGTCAAACAATATTAAAACTATCAATTCACCACGAATTCAACCCTAAGTTCCTTTAAAACTTCAAAAATACACATTCGATCAAAAACCTGACCAAACGACATCCGAATGACCTGGATTTTTGCACACATATCCAAAATCACCTAACGAAGCTACAGCAACTCTCGAAATTCGATTCTGACCCTCAGATCAAAATCTCACCTATCAACCGGAATCCGCCAAAATTCAAACTTCGCCAATTCAAGCCTAATTCTACACCGGAACTCCAAATTCAATTCCGATCGCATTGCTAATTCACAAATCATTCCCCGTAGCTAAAAAATTAACGGAATTCAGATCTGAGACCTCTAGCTAAATAGTCAACTTCCGATTGACTTTTCCAAAACAAACTCTCCTCTAAGAGGCTAAGTTCCTCATTTCCAACTAAAACCAATCCAATTCTACCCGATCATCTCAAATACTGATATTAAAACATAAAGCAACATAATATGGGGAAAATAGGGCGGTAACTCACGTGACGACGGGCCGGGTCATCACATCCTCCCCAACTAAAACAAACGCTCGTCCTCGAACGAGTCAAGAAACATACATGGAGTCTCAAACAAGTGAGGATATCTGCTCCGCATCTCCCGCTCGGTCTCCCAAGTATCCTCCTCTATGGGCCAAACTCTCCACGGCAACTTCACCGAAGCTATATCCTTTGACCTCAATCTCCGAACCTGACGACCCAAAATATCCACTAGCTCCACATCATAGTCAAATCATGATCCAACTGTACTGTACTGAAGTCCAACACATGAGACGGGTCCCCTACATACTTCCGAAGCATAGATACATGAAATACCAGATGAACTCCCGACAGGTTGGGTGGCAAAGAAAGCATATAGGCCACCTCCCCTATCCTCCTAAGTTTCTCAAAAGAGCCAATGAACCGTGGACTCAGCTTCCCTTTCATTCCAAATATTATAATGCCCTCCATAGGTGAAACCTTCAACAAGACCTTCTCGCCAACCATATAAGATACATCTCGAAGCTTCCTGTCCGTATAACTCTTCTAGCGCGACCAAGCTGTACGAAAGTCTCTTCTGGATCACTTTCACCATATCTAAGGCATCCTGGACCAACTCTGTCCCCAATAGCCTAGCCTCGCCGGGCTCAAACCAACCAATCGGAGATCTACATCGTCTCCCATATAAGGCCTCATACAGTGCCATCTGAATGCTGGACTGATAGCTGTTGTTGTAAGAAAACTCCGCAAGTGGCAAGAAATCAGCCCAAGAACCTCCAAAATCAATAACACAGGCACGCAACATGTCCTCCAATATCTGAATGGTAAGCTCGGACTACCTGTCCGTCTGTGGATGAAATGCTGTGCTCAACTCTACCTGTGTGCCCAACTCTCGCTGAAAAGTCCTCCAGAACTAAGAAGTAAACTGTGTACCCCTATCTGAGATAATAGAAACTGGGACCCCATGCAACCGTACAATCTCCCCGATGAAAATCTCCGCTAACCGCTCCGAAGAATAGGTAGTACACACCGGAATGAAGTGCGCGGACTTAGTCAGCCGATCCACGATCACCCAAATCGAATCAAACTTCCTCGCTGTTCGAGGGAGACCACTCACAAAATCCATTGTAGTCCTCTCCCACTTCCACTCGGGAATATCCATATGCTGAAGTACACCACCGGGCCTCTGATGCTCATACTTGACTTGCTGATAGTTGAGGCACCGAGCTACATAACTCACAATATCCTTCTTCATTCTCCTCCACCAGTAATGCTGTCTCAAATAGTGATACATCTTCGCGGCACCTGGATGAATAGAATACCGCGAGCTGTGGGCCTATTCCAATATTAAATCCCGAAGCCCACCCACATTGGGCACCCAAATACAGCTCTGCATCCTCAACACACCATCACTATCAATAGTCACATCCCTATGATCTATGAGGTGTTGGACCTCTATTCGGGTGGTTTTAGACCTTACTTAGGCTACTAAAAAATGTCAAAACTGGGCAACATACAAAAACACATTGGACATAAAAAATAGGCAATTAAGGGGCTCAAGTTTGCCGCCCCACATAAGCAACAAATGCACGCAAGACAAGTTTTCTTGTTAAGCAATTCAGAATTAAGAACCTTAAGCTCTATGAACATGATTTCTATATGACAAGGCATCAAAGCATACAAACAATTTTAGAGGCCAAGCATCGCTCATAGACATGATTATACACGCTGATTATTGGAATTACAGATTTTCAGTTGTTAAAAATGTTGTGTCTAGGTAACTTGCGCAGTAAGGAGTAACGAAGACCATTAGGAGGAGCCCAGATTTACTTATGCTTGCAGACAATGGCATAACAAGCAGTAAATAGTATTTTAGAGGTCCATCATTAACATAACGAGTAATTATACCCTACAGGTAGGATCTCTAATAGATTACGCTTGAAACTCCTTTAATTGTTATGATTAGTCCTACAAGCATGATCTCTAGTGAACAACGCGATACAATAGAAAATGAAATGCTGAAAATCATATAGGCACGATCTCTAGTTATTAGTGTGATAAAATAGCAAATGGAATAATCAAAATCCTATAGGCAAAGATTTCTAGTGATCAGTGTGATATAGTAGAAAATGAAGTGATCAAAATTCTATAGGCATGATTTCTAGTGAATTGAAAGAAAGTTCACTAACATTTATTCTCATAGGCAGGTTTTCTAGTAACACGTAGTAGTAAGGATAATTGCAGAATTTGAATTCATGTTTGCTAGTGTCACGACCCCAATCCCGGTCGTGATGGAGCCCAACACAATTGCTAGGCAAGCCCGACCATATAACACTCACAATCCAATCACACATCCCATTACCAATTTATAGCATTAAATTAACAGTTTAACAAGTCTATTAACCGATAATTTAAATAGAAACAGTAAGAAACACTGACATAACCAACATATTCCAAAGATCTGGGGTCATGAATCTAGAGCCTCTAATAACACAGAGTAATAAATCCTCAGGAATACTGATGTTCCAAAATGCGGAAAGATAAAAGGGATAGGGGAGGAGTCGGGTCCTGCGGACGTCAGGCAGCTTCCTCGACAACTCCTGAAAAACATTGAAAGTAGCAAATAGCTCGACTATGCTCCCGGGACACCTGAATCTGCACACATAGTGCAGGGAGTAAAGTGAGTACTTCCAACTCAGTGGTAATAGACATATATAATGGCTGACAGTAAGAAAACCCGAAATATAACAATGCAAAGCTATAACCAATAATTCTACACATTTAACGGTGGAACAACATCAGGTAACGACAGGTAAAACAGATAGATATCGATGCATGGATACAATGCAAAGCACATGACCGCTGCGGTGCCCAGGCCGATCCATTTGGGTACCCGCGCAATATCATCATAGCATTCGCTGTGGCGGGCATCCCGATCCACACTCAGTCTAGATATATGCATGTAAGCCACACAGGCAAAGTCAAGTTTATCATTTTCAGTTCCAATTATTAGGAATTATAGATTAAGTGTTTTAGACTTTAGGAAATTACTAATCATTTCGAGACAGTGTTTAACTCAGGACTCATATCATAAAAACATGCTAAGCATCATGGAAACAGTGATAATAATCCCTAAGGGATCCAAATAAACGGCACACAGCACAAATATGCTCATAGCAATCCAAGTAGGATGTTTACCAATAAATTTCTAGTCAATAACATAGTATGAACATCACTCGGACAGACTAAGCTAGTCCCCAACCACAAACGACACAGCACTCACCGTAGAGTACGTGTCTTGCCTCAATATAGCATCACAGTGTGATATACAGGGGTTTAAAACCCTCAGGTCATCATCTACATCTATTACTCACCTCAAACCGGTCACAAGACTAGTCTGCTATGCCTTTTCCTCTCGAATCCTCCTCCTCGCATGTCGAATCTGGCAAAACCCACAACGAATACATTACAATAGGCTAAAGAAACATAACCCAATCAAAAGAAATCGATAAACACCAAAAATCTCGAAGTTGGCAAAACTCGAGCCCCGAGCCCACTTCTCGAAAAATTAAAAAATTTAAATCACCGAATTCCTCGTCTCTCCATGAGTTTGTACATATAAATTCATTAAAATCGGAGTTCAAATGCTCCCTCAAATCCCAAATTCTCATTTCAAAATAAACCCAAGCCCTAACCTCCATTTTTAACCTTTAATTATTTGGGTTTTCCGTGTTAATCCACGATTTTACACCATAATAACATATTCTAAGTCCAAGAATCCATACCTGATGAAAGCCCTCGAAACTCTCTTCAAAATTGCCCAAAATCTCCTTAGTCCGAAATGAAAATGTTGAGTTATTTCTAAGATTCGCGAAGGTTAAATGAAATGGTTCTGCCCAGCCCTTTTCGCCTCTGCGACAATTTTACCGCTTCTGCGATTACCGCTTCTGCGGCCTTCCCACCGCATCTGCGGTTTTCCTTAAGTCGCCCAGGACCGCTTTTGCGGTCCATAACCGCTTCTGCAGTGACCGCTTATGAAGAATTTAGTCCGCTTCTGCCTAAAAATGCCAAAGCCCCAAAACCGCACCTGCGAAGCTTTTTCTGCTTCCGCGAAGCCGCATCTGCGGTCTGATTTCCGCAGATGCGAAAACATCTACTGCAACAAAAACCAGCAAGCTTCCAACTTCAACTTCTCTCGTTCAACCACCCGAACTCATCCCGAGGCCCCCGGGACCTCAACTGAAAGTACCAACATAGCCCAAAACATCATACGAACTTGTTCCAATCATCAAAACACGTCAAACAACTTTAAAATCATCAATTCACCACGGATTCAAGCCTAAGTTCCTTTAAAACTTCCAAAACACACATTCGATCAAAAACCTGACCAAACAACCTTCGAATGACCTGAAATTTTGCACACATATCCAAAATCACCTAACGAAGCTACAGAAACTCTCGGAATCCCATTCTGACCCTCGGATCAAAATCTCACCTATCAATCGGAATCCGCCAAAATTGAAACTTCGCCAATTCAAGCCTAATTCTACACCGGACCTCCAAATTCAATTCCGATCGCACTCCTAAGTCACAAATCATCCCCCGAAGCTAACCAAATCACCTAAATTCACATCCGAGCCCTCTAACTAAATAGTCAACTTCCAGTTGACTTTTCCAAAACAAACTCTCCTCTAAGAGGCTAAGTGCCTCATTTCCAACTAAAACCAATCCAATTCTACCCGATCAACTCAAATACTGATATTGAAACATAGATCAACATAATATAGGGAAAACGGGGCGGTAACTCACGTGATGACGGGCAGGGTCGTCACAACTAGAAAACAATGTGTGTGTGTATGCGCTTCTCTAATGACACGATTTCTATAGTGCCCATATAGATCAAATGGCATATATAGCAAGTGAATCAATGAGTCCTATAGGCATATTATCTACCCCCTTTTCATGCAAACATTAAGAATATACCCATTCCTTATTTTTACAAATACCCTAATTATTATTACAAAGTTATTACATGCCCAATAATGAATAAGATTACAAATGTTATATAAATAATGACAATAGGACCACAACATGCCAAAAGAAATATCCATCAATATCTGGGCCTTCAGCAATTCTTATGTAGCATACCCATACTTCAAACAAGGAGCCATATTTGCCAACTCAACCTAGAATCTATAGAAGAGCTCAAATACAAATCACACAACCATATTGCCAAACATTGAATCACTTAAATCAACCAGCACAAAATAGGAAGAAAGGGTTGAGTGGGATAATTCAGGTTTCAAGGAGTGACTAAAGACCCAGACCCTAGTATGTTAGAGCTTACGTGGGTCTCAAATGGACGCCGAGTAGTGCTCACACTAGGGAGGTCAGTAGTGATGGCCTTAGTAGCCTTGGCTTTTAGCTGGCTATGAATGAGATGTTCATAACAACATAAGTAACTAATGAGAGAGAGTGGACAACCATTGAGGGATAAGAAGTTTCGGGGATACACTTATAACCTAAAGTAGGCATAGACAAGTTAAGAATATAGAGCAACTAATCAACTAGGTCACATAACTTAGAAGCAGGTTCAGCAGGATTTCAACACTTAGAAAAGTAGCACACAATAGTCACATATTGAAAGAGTTAGGGGAGAAAAAAGTTTGCAAGATTTGACAGAAGTTATCATGCACACATACACAACACTAAACAAGTTGAAACCTAAGAGGTCCAAATTATGCTAAGTGTACATCCTAGTGTCATAAGACAAATATGTTAACTCTTATAAAGGAGCAATTCTACATTGAGACATGATAGGGAGCACACGTTATAACAAGCCAAGTAATCAAAGAAGTAACAAGGAATTAGGTGAACCAAAGACATGCTGAGGGACATATTAGCATTGAAGGAAGATCATAGTCGATAGAAAGGTCTTAACACAAATTATAATGCATTACATATGCAAGATTATCACTATAGAGATTTAGAACAGAGTGGAAAGTAGCTCATGTAAAATAGCACATTTAAGTATTCTAGCATTGACACAGCAGACTAATTAACTAAAGAAGGTCCAAGTTATGTTAGAGATTCACCTTAATATCATGAAGCAGTTCAAACAAATTGAGATGACTGTTCTAAAACCTCAAACAATCACTAAAGGGTTATGAGATCAAGTAAGCATAATGAGTGACAAAATAGCAGATAAACATGTCATAATTAACACAGGAAGTTCTAACACAAGTATAAAGAATTCATTACAAAGATTCAGGACAAAGCAAGTAGGCATATTTATGAACATTCAGCCACCAATACACTAGTTAAACGAGCTTAAAGAGGTCATATTATCCAAATTAGACTTAAACAATATCAGAACCAGCAACATTAGGAGGAGTTGATGCTAAAGTGACTTAAAACAAGTGAAAGTTAACAGATTCGTGCACAAAAAGTAACTCAGAAAAATATTAAGCCATGAATTTTAGAGGTGAGAATACATGCAAATCAAAGACACATAAGGATGAAATTGCAAAAGTTAAGTGGCTTACTAGTTAAACGGATATAATTAAAGAACAAAAGATCCACAAGAACTCAGAACCTCAATGCATCAAGTTCCAAAGAGCTTCAAAAGAACCCCGTACTCCTATTTAATGCCTCCTCTATATTGTACTGTGGTTATGTGACTTGCCGAGGTGTTTGGTTTTGATTCGGGTGAGTTTCAGAGTGAAACATAAGACACTTAGTCCTAAAGTTTGAAGTTGACCAGAATTTGACTTTTATGTATATGACATCGGAAAGGAGTTTTCACGATTATAATAGGTTTGTATGGTGATTTTAAAATTGGGAGCATGTCCGGATTTGATTTGGAGGTCCGTAGGTCTTTTTGTCTTGAATTGGCAAAAGCTGGAAAGTTGAAGGTTTGGAAGTTGAGAAGTTTGACCGGGAGTTGATTTTATTGATATCGGGTCTATATTTTAGTTTTGAAAGTTGGAATAGGTCCATCATGTCAAATTTTACTTGTGTGCAAAATTTGAGGTCAATTGGAGTTGTTTTGGCATGTTTTGGCATTAGTTTTAGAAATTAAGAATTCATAAGTTCATTAGGCTTGAATCGAAGTGTGATTCATGGTTTTTTTAATGCTTAATGTGATTTGAGGTTTCGAGCGAGTTCATATCATGTTTTAGGACTTTTTGGTATGTTTGGACTGGGTCCCCGATGGCCCAGACGTATTTCGGATTGAGTTCGGACAATTTTCTCCTGAAATAGGACTGCTGGTTTTTTTGTTCTTATTTCCTTCTACGCGTTCACGAAGGTTCTCCTACAATCGCGTAGAGTCCTTAGGAACTACTGGGATTTTACTCTTCCCATTCGCGATGTGAGGTGTGCGATCATGAAGGTTAGGGAGCTTGTGCATCGTAAACGCATGGATATGACTGCGTTCACGTATAAGGAAGGAGACCCGGTGTTGAGGCTTGGGTTATTCTTCGCGTTCACGTGGTGTTGTCCGCAATTGTGTATGCTTGGGAGGTCCTGCTGTCGCATTCATGACTCTAGTCATACAATCGCATAGTGTCATTTTTGAGCTGAGGAGATTTGCTCTCCACTATTGCGGGTCTTTGTCTGCGATCATGAAATAGGATATCTGGGCAGCAGTGTTAAATTTCAAACACGAGGGTTTTATTTTATTCTTCATCTTTTTGCCCTAGATAGCTCAGTTTGTGGATTTTTAGAGGGATTTTCAATGAATTCATCGGGTTAGGTAATTCTAACTCGGATTTGGCTATTGTACATAAATCCATCATTGTTTTTGTTATTTAATTAGTGTTTTGAGTTGGAAAATTTAGGAATTGTTTCTTGAAACTTCAAAGACCAAATTTTGGCGATATGAAAGGCGATATGAGTTTAGTGCGGTTGGACTTATTATCGAATGAGTGTTCAGATTTTATATGTTTGGTCTGGTTCCGACATGCAGGCCCGAGGTTGACTTTTTGAGTTGAATTTTTGTTTTTCTTCAAATATTGAAATTTTATTATTCGGAATAGTTTTTTATGATTTGTATTTATGGTATAAAGTTATTTTGGCTAGATTCAAGCCGTTCGAAGTTGGATAATCGCATAAAAGGCTTACTAGTGGATTGAGTTAGCATGTTTTGAGGTAAGTATCTTGCCTAACTTTGTGTGGGAAATTACCCTTTAGGATTGGTATTAAGTATACTCATGTAGATTTTGTGATTCGATATTACCAGATTTTGGGAGTTAGGTTCAGTTGTATTGTGGAGGCCTTTCTATGATAGCTCTTGGTTTAAATTGTAAGTTTTATTACTATTTCAATCAAATATCTTCATTTATATTAGGCTTACCTAGTCTTAGAGACTAGGTACCATAATGACATCCTACGGAGGGAGATTGGGGTCGTGACAAGTTTGTATCAGAGCTCTAGGTTTGTATGTGTTACAAGTCATAAAGAAGTTTAGTACAGTCTCGCGGATCGGTACTGAGATGTCTATATTTATCTTTGAGGGGCGATGGAGTTGTTAGGAAACTTCACTTCTTTGACTCGTTATCGTATGAATTTATTGACTTCGTAATTCTGAATCTTTATCTTTCTACTCTCTTACAAAGTGTGATGACACACATTGCTAGATCCAACCATCAAACACCCACACCCACTGCTAGATCCGCAAGATACCAAGGTCGTGGCAGAGGTCGAGGAATGCCACGTGGAGTAGCCAAAACACCTGCACAAGCTACGACAAAGGACCCACCAATTTCTCAAGTTGGGGGCAGGCACGTGAGGCGCCTGTTGCCACCCCTGCTCTTCTGGAGACCTTCGTACAGTTCTTTAGAATGTTTGGCTCTCTATCTCAGGCGGGGTTGATTACACTTGCACCAGCCACATCTCAGGCTAAGGGAGAATCTCAGACTTACGCAACTCGTAGCCCAAAGAAGGTCCATGTTGACCAGGGCCTAGAGGTTATACAAGTGAATATGGTTGTCCGGGCTCAGCCCAAGGTTAGGGCAGCAGTATCCGAGGAAGAACAACTCAGACTTGAGAGGTACAAGAAGTACCATCCTCCTACTTTCAGCAGCCTAGCTACAGAGGATGCATAGGGTTTTCTGAATAAGTGCCACCGTATTCTCCGTACCATGGGTAGAGTGGAGACGAGCGGGATTGCCTTTACTACTTTCTAGTTATTCGGACTAGCACAACTGTGGTGGCGGGAGTGTTATGAGGGTAAGCCAGCCAAGGCATCTTTGCTCACATGGGCTTAGTTTTCAAAGATGTTCTTAAGAGATTTTGTTCCCCAGAGTCTTCGGGATGCATAGCGCGTGGAGTTTGAGCAGTTGCACCAGGGTGCTATGATTGTGTTAGAGTATGCTGTCAGATTTAGTGAGTTGTCCAGACATGCACCTGCCTTGGTTTCCACTGTCACAGAGTGAGTCTGTCGATTTATTAAGGGGTTGAACTATAGTATTAGTTTCAACATGGCTTGAGAGTTGGAGATAGACACTCCATACCAGCAGGTGGTAGAGGTCGCACGGAGATTAGAGGGTATGCGGGCCGGGAGAAGGAGGACATGGAGGCCATGTGGCCTCTAGATTCTGGTGGATATAGTGGTGGTTGTTCCCCAGTTGCAGCCCGTCATGTTAGAGGATATGTGAGATTTCTATTTCATTTGGAACATCCAACTTCTAGTGGTACTCCGGCTACTCCTAGGCCTCAGGTTGCCCATTATGCTCCGCCACTGTCTAGTGTACCTCTAGCATGAGGAGCTTTCAGTGGTCTGTCCAGTCAATCAGGTCCGAGCGAGTTTCAGCACCCACGTCCTTCGAGAGCTTGCTTTGATTGTGGTGATACCCGTCATATGATGAAGGACTGCCCCAAACTCAGGAAGGGTGCACCTCCACCGACTATGATATCTCTATTCTATATCATCCCGGGTGGTGGTGCTTTGTTTGCTTTCTTGGATCTCTTGTTCAGTTTTTTATAATGTGGTATAAAAGCTAGAGCATCCTTTCAGATGTAGGAAAAATTTATTAAATATGTCCGACTCATTTCCATCATCCTCTTCCCTTGCAAAAATTAATAAGTCCCCTACTCTATATAAAATCTTGGCCAAAAATATGATAACCTCTATGAAGTAGATATCCTACCCGACGAACAGAAAGTAACCTCCACTGAACTACCCCTCATAAAACTTTACTCAAATTTTTCCAAAAAATCATTTGCACCATAGACCTGGATTCGTTCCCTAGTCCAACAAACACCAAAAGGAGTCAAAGAAAATGTTGTTGCCTCAAAACATGACCAATATCCTATTCTTTCCAATCGAGAGGAACAATTTATCACTCTTCAAATCCCAGATTATTTTCCTAAACAATAGAGAAATCATGGTTTTACCTATATCCATTTTGGTGCTATGTGAATCGCTTTAAAATATTAGGGAATAAAAGGTCAACCCATTTTTGCTCGACTTTCTCTTCTAGATACTAGATACTATGAGTACCAACATGCAAATTTGGATACTGCAGAAGTTACCTTGAATGCTGGGAATGACTTCATTAACTATCTTTCCAAATTTTAACATGTCCTTTCATGACTGATACCAAGCAGAAGCATTAAAAATCCAAGTCCAAATCCATGGATCCCCACAAGCCAAAGATGTTATCCAAGCACTCTTCATCACCAATTGGCATGGGGAGTCCAAAATCATACCATGGATATGTGCCTTCCTGGAGGAGAAAATGCTTTATTCTTGAATGTTGATTCTACCGAAGGAAACACCGTTTGCACCGAAATACCCAAACAAATTCCTAGAGATGAGATCATCAAAATTGTTCATGATTCCTGGATCACAAATTATGAAAAGCTAAGGGAACCTGAGGAATCTCTGCAATTTGGTGTGCCAACATTTACCAAAAGAAATGACAAAATCATTTCCGTAAACCTTGACCATTTCCATTTCAAAAACCCCAATAAAACCATCTTTTCTTCACAAGTGATAAAACATATAGATATAGACCCTAATCATGAAAGTGAACCATTCTGGAATACACAAACTATCATGGAAGAACATGACTAGTGTCAACATTTCGACAAAGATGGCTGAAGAGTTTTGTCGTTCAGATGCCCCTTTACTGGACACTTCCCTTGGAATGTTAGTTGCGACTACCAAGACTGTTTGGAATATCTAATTGGAGAATATGATGAACATCACCTCCATCATTAGGAAAGATTTGGCCTCAACGAGACCAAACGAAAATCCAACAAAAAAGGGAAAACAAGTGAAAAGCAATTTCGAGCCAAATATGAAAATAAAGATCCTTTAATTGGCTCACTAAGCCGTTCGGGTAAATATGAATTTCACGTCAATTACAAACCCCAGGAATGGCCAAATTACAAAATAATTCACTTCAAGCTGCGAAGATAGTGAAACAACACCTAAACCTAAACCACCACCAGCTCATACCCCAGAATCCAAAAAGCCACCTGAACCTAAAACTTCACCAACTCTAAAAACCCCAAAGGTCACACGACCACATATATTCATGCTAAGCCCTTCAAGCTCCGGTCATACCCAAGATTTTTCTTAACTTCCACCTTTTGAAAAAAGGGTATAATCTAGGCTCCAAAAATTTCCAAGAAAAATATAGTGCTACCTACTGGAGAAAAACCCCCCAACAAGTGATATCGAGGAAACAATAAACTGGCAATGAGAAAATTTCATCTGCCAAAACAAAGTGCTGAACAACATTGGCAACACCATAAATAACATGGCCCATATATAAACCAAAATAAAGAGCAAAGTGGAAACAATTAAGAAAAAGGTGGAGCAGACATCGTCACATCATACAAGACTAATTAAAAATTTGGAACTAAGGTTGGCAAATTTACAATATGAAATTTGTCTGCCAGGAACTTCACTTTTCTAATTGTCCCAACAACAACAAAAGAAGATGATTTCCATCAGAGAACAAATTCAACTTCTTAGAAATGACCACTTTGTGTCACAAAAGACCCCAGTTTGCCCTCCAAAACCTACCTTTTTTCGTATGTTTCCACAAGCATATTCCCAACCTAAATTGGACTACACCTTTTATACTTTTCCAACTACCTCACAAAATCTTATTTCTTTCACCCAACCCTTAAAATAAGAACATGATTTTGATATTAGAAAAATGTTTTGGGAAATTAAAGAAGTTCTTGCAGCCCAAAAACAAATCAAGAAAGGCGAGATCATGGAGATAGTTCAAAAGCGTCCAACCCCAAAAACCTGATGATTTCTGATCATAAGGCTCCAAACCTCTATGTCTCCCGACCAAGAAACATGTCAGAAGGAGATACCACATAGTTGAAATCTCTAAATTCATCAGACGAGGATACAGTGGAAGATAGCTCTCAATAAAGCAATGAATCCACAAAGAACTCTTCCGAAGAAGAATATCCCCCAATATTTGTAAACCAGCCAAGAGACCCAGATATTTTTGAAGTAGATGAGGATCAAGAAGGCATGAAAGATGAACTAATCCTAGAAAGAAGATATGAAACCATGTCGTCAAAACCAGTTGGAACTAGCTTCCACACTATCAGCTTAGATGATGTCAAGGTTTCAAAATGGCCTCAAAGGATCCAACACTTCTATACTTGTATGCAACAACAACAACAACAACAACACAGTATAATCCCACTTAGTGGGGTCTGGGGAGAGTAGTGTGTACGTAGACCTTACCCCTACCATGGGATAGAGTTGTTTCCAAATAGACCCCCAGAATCCTTCCCTCCAAGAACTTCCCACCTTGCACTTGGGGAGACTCAAACTCACAACCTATTGGTTGGAAGTTAAGGTTGCTTACCATCGGAGCAACCCCTCTTGTCCCACTTCTATACTTGTATGGTTACCAAAAATATGGTGAAATGGGAAAAGTATATCATCCTGTCAGAACTCACTTCATGGTTCTCATGATTCCTCGGATATTGGTGGAACTCACTTGGTATTCAAGACAAAATTACTTTTCTTACTTCCCCGAACTTTGCCTTCAACATCATAATCCTACATGAAGTTTTCTGTGGAGATACTATCCAAAGATAAGAAAAGATGAGGAGACAACTCTTCGAGAAGAAGTATGAGTCATTCGACAGAAATGAGCAATTCAAAAAAATGGCGATGATATAATTCGAGATCGGCAGAGCCATCAACCTGAAGCAAGCCTTTGTCTCTTTCCTTCCAAAGTTGTAGGCAAGACAAAACATGACCATCATTGAAGAAAAGTATCAGTCAATAACAATCCTACAAGTGGGGTACATCAGGCAAGCTATTTTCATCACATTGGATGACATTTGTACGAAGTGCTATGCCCTAAACCAAATTGCCCAACATATTCCAGCACTTGACAAAGCATACCACAAATTTGATTTGATCATCAGATCAGGATGTTCTTGCCACACATGTAGGCGACGGAGAGGATTTAGGAGGTTCAGATAGCCAAGAATTACATATTGGAAATCAAGGTCCAGGAGGCGCACAAACTATTTCATATGAAAGAGGTCGGGAAATTTTCATAAAAAGAACAGATGCTTTATTTGCCACAAGATTAGACATTTCGCAAGAAATGTTCCCCTATCAAGGAAATTGGTCAAATTCCTCGAAGAGATGGCATACATCTCGGAAGAGGACCTCGAGTCAATATTCCCTATGGACGATGAACCCACTGAAGAAACCTTATTCTCTATTGACATATACGAAGATCATGGCGATGACCACTACTAAGGTTCAGAACCAGCAGCTAAAGCCCACAAAGAGATCAATGCTCTCTTCATGGTTCTCGTGGTTCTCTCTTCATGGTTCTCTATACTTGTATGGTTACCAAAAATATGGTGTAATGGGAAAAGTATATCATCTTGTCAGAACTCACTTCATGGTTCTCATGAATCCTCAGATATTGGTGGAACTCACTTGGTATTCAAGACAAAATTACTTTTCTTGCTTCCCCGAACTTTGCCTTCAACATCATAATCCTACATGAAGTTTTCTATGGAGATACTATCCAAAGATAAGAAAAGATGAGGAGACAACTCTTCGAGAAGAAGTATGAGTCATTTGACAGAAATGAGCATTTCCTAAAAATGGCGATGATATAATTCGAGATCAGCAGAGCCATCAACCTGAAGCAAGCCTTTGTCTCTTTTCTTCCAAAGTTGTAGGCAAGACAAAACATGATCATCATTGAAGAAAAGTATCAGTCAATAACAATCCCACAAGTGGGGTACATCAGGCAAGCTATTTTCGTCACATTGGATGACATTTGTACGAAGTGCTATGCCCTAAACCAAATTGCCCAACATATTCTAGCAGTTGACAAAGCATGCCACAAATCTGATTTGATCATCAGATCAGGATGTTCTTGCCACACATGTAGGCGACGGAGAGGATTTAGGAGGTTCAGATGGCCAAGAATTCCATATTGGAAATCAAAGTCCAGGAAGCGCACAAACTATTTCATATGAAAGAGACCAGGAAATTTTCATAAAAAGAACAGATGCTTTATTTGCCACAAGATTAGACATTTCGCAAGAAATGTTCCCCAATCAAGGAAATTGGTCAAACTCCTCGAAGAGATGGCATACATCTTGGAAGAGGACCTCGAGTCAATATTCTCTATGGACGATGAACCCACTGAAGAAACCCTATTCTCTATTGACATATACGAAGATCATGGCGATGACCACTACCAAAGTTCAGAACCAGCAGCTAAAGCCCACGAAGAGATCAATGCTCTTATAGTCATCTCTCAAATGGCATTCAAGGTTTATCCATCCAAGTAGGATAAACTAACTTGATTCATTGCTTTAATTGACACCGGATCTATTTGTTCACTCATGAATCTTACTGTTCTCCCTGAAGATCAATGGGTGCCTCACTTTAATGATTTCAATACTACATCAAATTGAATCCTAACTACCACTATCATCACAAAGCACCCGGTCACAATTGAGTTCTTTCCAGGATTAAAGTACAGAACCAAGCTGATAGGATTCAATGTACAAGGAAAAGATCTTATTGTTGAATTCAGCATTTTCAGACAATTAAAAGATCAACTCCAAATCAGGGCTAACGGTATAACTTTTAAGAAGTAGTTCAAACCTAACTATGAAATTCCAAGGCTATTCCAAATCACCAATGACGAACAAATCAAGGAGATTGAGCAAAATCTCATTAAACATTCATGTGCTGAATCCCATCAGGATTTTGTGATGAAATGGAAAAGCCCATTATGGAAGAACGAAGAGTTTTTTTATCAATCTCCCATTTCAAAAAGAACGAAAACATCAATCCAAAAAAAATCTAGTCATTCAGGCATGAATCCAGATCATTTTCAGCTTGCAAAGAAAGAATGTGAAAAACTCTTGGAATTTGATCTAATAGAGCCATTAGATTCACAATAGGCAAGCGAAGCATTTTATGTCAACAAAAGAGGTGGGCAAACAATAGGAAAACTCGGGTTAGTTAGTAACTACCATTCGCTTAATCATTTCCTCCAAGATGATAAATCCTATCCCAAATAAAGTCACTCATTTCTCCCACTTAGCCAAGTCAAATATTTTTCCTTGTTTGATCTCAACTCTTTATTTTGGAAATTTGAATCCACCTTGAAGAAAGAGCCAAAATGGGATTTTGCATCTTTTATTATCACTTCCAATGGAAAGTCATGCCCTTCGAATTAATAGTTGCCCCCTCCTTGTTCCAAAAAGACATGATATAAATATTCCAGCCCATCGTCCATACCCTATAGTTTACATTGATGGCATCTAGTAATTTAGTGATACATTGGAGGAACATTTCAAGTTGCTTCATCAATTTGAGGAATTGGTAAAATAGTATGCGATCATGTTTTCAGCAAAAAAGAAGGTTCTTACTCAAAAGGAGATTGATTTTCTTGGAATGAATTTTGTTCAACGTGCATATAGTCCAGGACCACATATATGTGAGGAGCTACTCAAGTTTCCTGATACCAGCCTTACAAAAAAGAAGATCCAACAGTTCTTGGGTGTAGTAAATTATGTAAGATATTTCATCCCAAATATCTACACATACATTTCTCCACGGGAAAAGGAATATAATGAAGTAGTCAGGGAAATTAAGGTAATGGAGATCTCAAAACACATACCATGCACGCAAACCAAGAAACATCAAACCAAGCTAATGGAGGTCTACGAACACGGAATTAAGGTCTTATACTCAAGTTGAACTATCAGCTCATCATACTCTTCACCTCTAAAACAAAAGTTTGTTCTCGAACGGATGTATAAATGTACCTGGACTGGTGAAATGATAAGGGTATCTACTCCCTATATTGGACCGAGACTCCCATGTAGCTGCCTCAATCGACTGACCTCTCCACTGTACTCTAACTGAAGGATAACTCTTAGACCTCAACTTCAGGACATGCCAGGCTAGAATAGCCACCGGCTCCTCCTCATAAGTCAAATTCTTGTCCAATTGGACTAAGCTAAAATATAATACATCAGACATATCACCGTGATACTTCCGAAGCATGGAAACATGTAACACCTTGTGGATTGCTGATAATATAGGTGGCAGTGCAGGCTTGTAGGCCACATCATCATCACTCTCAAGGATCTCAAAGGGACCGATATACCTAGAGCTAAACTTGGCCCTCTTCCCAAACCTTATCTTATCCTTCATGGGCGAAACCCATAGTAATACTCTTTCTCCAACCTTGAATTCAACATCATGAACTCTCTAATCGATGTAAATCTTCTTCCTAGAATACACCGTACGAAGCTGATCCTGAACATCTTCACATTTTTCAAGGCATCCCAATCCAAATCAGTACCTAACAACCAAGCCTCTCCCGGCTCAAACTAACCAACTGAAAATATTTCACATGGACTAAGGCCAATGTGCATAAACATAAGTAAGATTCTTCAAAGATGATTTACCCATCACGGTGTCTCTTCTACTTCATCCCTCTTAGTACGTTGATCACATATTTAAACATACGGTGACTAAATTTTATTTTATTTTGATTAAATTAGGCCGATAAACTGCCCGATAACCGTCTGATAAGAGCTAAACCGATAACAATCTTCCCGATATCTTATCGGGTGGCTAGCAGATTAATACATTTAAAATATGATAACTGATAAGCCAAACTGTTAAGAATAAATAATAGCCCAATCCGCCCGATAAGCATCCCTACAAGAATCTGATCCCAATAACCCCCGAAATCTATAACACGGGTGCAAAACATATCCTCCAATATCCTAATGGTGTGCTCAGATAGCCCGTCTGTACAGGGGTGAAATGTTGCACTCAACTCAACCTGTATTCCTTACTCACACTGTACGGCCCTCCATAAATATGATGTGAACTACGTGCCCCGATAAAAATTTATGGACACTGGAACACTGTGCAAGTGAATAATCTCACAGATATAGATCTCAGCCAACCACTTTGCATAATAGGTAACTTCCACCGAAATGAAATGTGATGACTTGGTTAACCTATTCGCAATGGCCCATACTGCATCAAATTTCTTTAGTGTCCATGAATGGGAGCCCAACAACAAAATACATGGTAATACACTCCCATTTACACTTAGGAATCTCAAACCTCAAAAATAAACTGTCAGGCCTCTGATGCTCGTACTTTACTTGTTGACAATTTAGGCATCGAGCTACATACACAACTATATCTTTCTTCACTCTTCACCACCAATAATGCTGCCTCAAATCCTGATACATATTGGCACCACCCAAATAAATGGAATACTGTGAACTATAGGCCTCCTCAAGAATCAACTCATGAAGCCCAACAACATTGGGGACAGAAATCCGACCCTGCATCCTTAACACCCCATAATCTCCAATATAAAATTTGTTGGAGTCACCATGATGAATTTTGTCCTTAACCACAAGAAAATGGGAGTCGTCATACTGATGCTCTCTGATGATATCATACAAAGAAGACCAAGAAATTGTGCAAGCATGAATCCAACTAGGCTCCGAAACTTCTAACCTCACGAACTAATTGGCCAAGGATTTAACATCTGAGGCTAGTGATCTCTCAAAAAATGGAACGTATGCAAGGCTACCCATACTCACAGCCTTTCTACTCAAGTCATTGACCACCACATTGGCCTTCCCGGGATCATACTAAATTGTAATGACCTGATAGGTCGTTTTGTGTAATTTTGCCCTGTTACCCCTTTTATTGATTCAAAATTGTATGTTTATGATTTTATGACTTGTAGAGTCTGTTAGTTTCATTGTGATAAGCTTCCGGGTCGATTTAGACCCTTGATTCTTGACTTAGAAGTTAAATTAGAAAATGTTGATCAAAACTTTGACTTTTGTGAAGATGACCCCAGAACAATGTTTTATGGCTTCTATAGCTTCGCCTCATAATTTCAGACATAGGCATATGCCTGAAATCAATTTTGGATTATGTAGGTTGATTTATATTGATTTTCTGTAATTTTGCAATTTGAAGTTGGAAAGTTTGACAGTAGGTTGACATTTATCTATCAAGCTCAAAATTGGATTTTTGGGACTTGGAATAGGCCTGTTATGGCATTTAGAACTTGTCCATCAAATTTGGTATCGTTTGGACTTAATTTTATATGATTCGGATGTCTAAATGTAATTCTTGAAGTTCTTGAAATTTCATGCCATTTGGAGTTTAATTCTTTGTCTTAGATGTTATTTTTGTAGTTTGATCGCGTGAGTAAGTTCATATGATATTTTTAGAATTGTGAAAATATTTGGTTTAGAGCCCCGAAGGTTCAGATGAGTTTCGGACATGTTCTAGAGAGTATTGGATTAAAAACTATAGAAAATATAGGTCTGGTGCTCTAGTGTCGCAAATGCAAACACCAGGTTCGCAAATGCAAACGCGGCATTAGGGGGATAATGTCACAAATCTAAACTCCCCCTCGCATTTGCAAAGGAATCTGAATCTGGGCAGAGTTCCCTTTGCAAACTTTTGTTCACATTTGCGATAATTATAGCTTCGCAATTGCGAAGCCTTTATTATAATTGAGATGAAGTAAAAGGTTGTCAAGGTTCGCAAATACGAGCTCTGTTCCGCAATTGCAAAGGGTTCAGTAATGTGAACCCAGTGCCGCAAATGCGACATCTGTAGCTGGTTAAAGTGTTGGGAAACAGGATTTTTGAACTTATTCTCTCATTTTTGAACCCTAGACTCGGTAAGAGGCAATTTGGAGAGGTGATTTTCACCTATAAACTTTGGTTAAGTGATTCTAATCTATTTTTAATCATATTCATCAACATATCGTAGATTTTAACATTAGAATCATGTGAATCAAAGTGACGATTTGTGAAACTTTGTCAAATTTTTGAAAAATAAGAATTTGAGTTTTTAGAGTTCATTTGGACTCGGATTTTTAAACTAATCACATATATGAATTCGTGGGGTCATGGGTAGGCAGAATCTACCATTGGACCAGAGTTTTGACCGGGCGAGACCCGGGATGACTATTGTTGATTTTTTGGAAAAAGTGTAAAGTTCTTAATTTTATCTATTGCAATTGAATTCCCTAGAATTGTTTGATGATATTGAGTTGATTTTGATTAGATTTGAGTCGTGTGGGGCGGGTTTTAAAATAAAAACTATTTCCGAATAATGAATTGGCCTAATTTATGTAAGTCTTTCCTAACTATGTGTGGGTGAGCTACCCCTTGGAATTGGTATAATTTGATTCAGTGGTGAATCCGTGTACTAAAGGTGACGAGAGGGTACACGAGTGATACGTGGTATTTGAACGGTTTAATCTACTTAGACTATTTCTATGATTTAATTATAATTTCATATCACGTTCTTAATTCTCATAGTCAATTTATTCTTAATAGTGTTAGACTATCCTTACAAGCCTTAATAGACTTGTTTAGTACTTGTTCTACACCCTACTTGCTAAATTGCTCACATGCTTTAGTTGAACTAGTTTCCTCTGTTATTGTTACATGATATCTCTTCATTGTTAATAATCACTATTTGAAGTCATCATTTGTGTTACCTCTTTCCTTAATGATTTTCGTTACTTGAACTAATTTTTCAAGTTATCATTGTAGTTGTTTATTTCCTTTATTTAAAATTCATTGTTAAATATTATCTCTTTTATTGTGAGTTAGTCTTATCTAATATCATTGTTATGCATTATTTCTCCCATTATTGAGTTATTTGGTGTTGAAGTAGAGAAAGTCGTTAGTACATTGAGGATATGTTGGTTGTTCTTGAAACATCTATTTTATTGAGCAGTCTTCATTCATTATTGTTATGGATATTCTTGTATACGTTGTGGCGGAGCCATGGACTATTGTTGTAGAAACATTGATATTGTTGTTGTTGGCAAGTTATGATATTAGGGCATGTGTGGTATGAATTGTTATTGTGATATCATATTGATGCACATGCGGCGGTATAAGGTGGGACTTATGTGTGTGTTGCTTGTGGGGGAACTATGTGAAGCCAACAGCGTCATAAGGTGGGCTAAGGTGCTTGTGGCCATTTCGGGAAAACTATTTTCAAAACATATTTTAAATGTAAGGCTCACGTAGCAGTATAACCAAAGATTGTGATTGAAATTGAGAAATATGAATACGAGGCAATACCTCGGTTGTGATTCTTGATTATACGAGAAGGTACCTCCATTCTTATTTCATTATACATGAGGCGGTACCTCGATGTGATTCTTGTTGTTTAGTCTCATATTGCAAAGTGTTTTGGTGGGGAATATATATATTATTATTTCATTATTTAGTGTTTATAAGTTGTTGTCTATAAATGATCATTGTAACCCCTTTAGTTGCTTCTTTTATGCTATTTCTATTATTGATTTATGGTACTAGTTCATTATTATCTTCTTTCATATCAGCTATTTCTTCACTTTCCGTTTACATATCCGTATTACATTTTCATACTGTCTATTTTATATCCTAGTAGGTGTCTTTCCCTTGCATCGTCACTACTCTACTAAGGTGAGGCTCGATATTTACTGGGTAGCGTTGTTTAACTCATACTACATTTCTGCATGTTCTTTTGCTCAGATTCAGGTACATCTGCACATGCCGGATGCTAGAGTTGATAGAGTTGCTGGTTGGGAGACTTCAAGGTATACCAACTCCATGTCTGCAAGCCTCGAAATCACCTTCTCTTTTATTATGTTTACTGTTGTAGTTCTTTCAGACAATGATGTAATAGCTATCCTAATTCTTACTCTATAAAGCTCATGACTCAGTTCCACCGTTTTTGGGATTTGTATTGTGAGATTATGTTTTTGGAAGGTTTTTATCAATTATTCAATTATTTTCAGTAACTTGGTAATTATATCTTTTCAGTTATTATTAATCGTTCGGCTTACTTGGTTATAGAGACTAAGTGCCATCACGACATCCTATGGTGGAAAAATTGGGATCGTAACGAAAATCGTGATACCATAGTCTTTTAAAAGCTCTAACCATCTCCACTACCTCAAGTTGAGATCCTTTTGCTCAAAAAAGCACTCCGATGATCTGTTAATTCCTCACACGACACGCCGCAGAGGTAATGTCTCCAAATCTTCTATGCATGTACAATCGTTTCCAACTCTAAGTAATAAACAGTGCAATTCTTCTTGAACCTTCAACTGCCAGACGAATAAGCAATCATCGTGCCATCCTTCATGAATACTACACCAAGCCCAATACGCGATGCATCACAATACACAGTATAGGATCCTAAACCAGTAGGTAATTGTCAAGCCCCAAATTCGAGGGACATGACCGGCGCTCAACCGGGTTTCCCCAGTCAAACGGACCTGGGTGCCTTTCCTATCCCACGTGTTACCCCCACATTTTCATTACTTAATAACCAAGTGAAATAGCCATTCATAATTGAAAACACCTTTTATTACAAAACATACACAACATAC